>JZKD02S0058297.1:170901-186631 GCA_000966675.3 Picea glauca | reverse complement strand
TAATTTATTGTAATAATCCTTAGTAGTTGAAAGATTTTAATTTTATAGGATAACACTAAGGTAGTCAGAGGGGAAATCTCTATGAGCTCGTTTTGTATAAATAAATGTATTTTATTCCCAAATGAGGCTACTGAAAGTTATTTTGAAGATGAGAGTTGTTGATTTGTTGAAGAGCATTGTATGAGCCCATGTACATATCATTTGAATGAATATAACAAAGAAGAGTTGATCCAAATGTTTGGTGTTGTTGTTACTATGTCTATCTGAATGAATGGTAGGATTTATGTTTAATTACAATTCTTTGTTATTAATTGTTCTTATGTTATGAATGCATTTTACATGGTTGAATGTATGAATCTGTGAGGATTAGATAAGTTTCAATTGTTTCTCTTCTACGAGCCTATGGAAGGAGTGCATAGTGTCTGCAAGGTGTGTGTTGAAAGAGTCTATTTCGACTCAGAAGATCATAAGAGATGATGTGAAGATTTTATTTGAAAAGAGTGCATAAGTGTCCTCAAGGTGTGCATTGATAGATTCTATTTCGACTTAGAATATTAGGAGAGATAAATTTATTCTTTTGTATGAAAGTTGTGCATATTGTCCACACGAAGTGCATTGACAAAGTCTAGTTCGACTTAGAAGTTCATTAGAGATAACATGGAGCTTTTTATGCAAGGTGTGCATATTGTACACAAGGTGTGTGTCGACAGAGTATTTTTGACTCAAAAGCTTAGGAGGAGTAATTTAAGAGTATGTGCAGAAGAGTGTAAGAACTGGTGCAAGTCTTTCACAGTATCTCACAAAGAAGTTGAGTCGTGGAAGAAGACTTGTTGCAAGGTGTTGACCCTTGACCATGTTTTGAGAGATCTTTGGTCAAGTTTGACCTATTTTGGGACTTCGACAACCTGTCGAAGGAGGACCACAAGACGAAGCAAATATTGTAGGATCTCGGCCCCTTTTTGGGTCCTTTTTGGGATCTAGGATTATGTAACAGGTATGGGATGTTGGCCCATGGATTTACGCATGTGTTAGGCCTATTTGTAATGTATATATAGATATCTAGGCAATGCAAGGATATATAGAGAATACATCTATGTGATGTTAGACATATGGCTAAGTGCTAGATCTATGTGATTGAAGGATTGTAAGAGCTCTGTGCATATTGTGTGAAGCTTGCAGAGCTGAGTGCAAGTGACTGTAGAAGGCTTAGTGCTGTAACCTCGCTCAGGGAAGGAGGATCTGGTGAGGTGCACATGGATCTCATGTCCTATGCAGAGTAGGATTTTGTGGATCTGTGCATGTAACTGATTGACTAAAGGAAAGAAAGAAGAAGAAGAGTTGGTGGACATAGCCCCAGGGTGGGGGTGAACCACATATATGTTTTGTTTCTCTTCTTTGTGTGATGTCTTGATGTGTTTATGTCTTTACTTTCTAAGTGATTTGATATAGATAGACATATATGATTATTCTTTGTTCTAATGATGTATATGGGTGTAGATATGACCTATGTGAATGTTCTTTGTTCTTGAATCTGCTAGCTTTCATATACCTCTTTATGATAAGAGCTTAGATACATCAGATCTAAGTGAATGATGTGATGCTCTGTTTTATCTACGCAGTAGAATAGTGGTTAAATATTGATGAACTATAGGTGGTAAGTGCTCTGTTAAGTATTACAATCACATATCTGTGTCCCAACTAAGGTTGCAAACACCTAAGTCCTGCAACTACCCTTGCCTCTACCTAGGGTGAGACTTCATATGCTTCTCAACTGTTGTCGAAAGGGTTGGTAGTTAGGGTTTTGTTGGTGCATTGTTGTAGCATTGAACCCTGGTGTTGACCCAAAAATTTGCTCTGGGCTCAACATGGTGTTTTACACAGTTACTTCTCCATAAAATCCCCTTGGTGCTATGGTTCCAGTCAAAGACATTGGCGGGGGTCATAGTTACTATGTCCTCTGCCCTTGAAAGAGTATCAGTTGGGTACACTCAGGGATTTGTGGGCCTTCCCATGAAATTTATTCCTCATGTCAAGGCTGTTCTATTCAAGGAGTACAAAACTGCCAAGTGGTAGGGATTGGGACAAGCTTTTCAACAATCTATCATGATCTTGATTCCGAGTCAGTATAACCCATATGAGGCGCGCAAAGTCAAAGTCACCCGAACGGGCAAAACTAATAGCTGTAGCTTCCTGGTCTGATTTTGTTCAGGTTATGGTATAAAAGGGAAAATCAAAACCATCCATGGTGTAGGGCAGTGTGATACCTTTCCAACGTTATATCCCGTGCTTGGTTTCGACCCCCGGTTAATGAGAACTAGCCTTCGCAAGTTTATGATCACTTTTGGACATCAAAATTGGTTGCAGTGCTTCATGATTTAAAATTGGTGGGTAAAGAGTTATAAATAAGATATTAAGTGATTCCACGTTGTAATAGACTCAGACACCTTTCCAACGACATCTTATTTGCCTCATTCCGACTCCAGATGGCTTGGTTAGGGCTGTCACAAGTTGGCCAATAATTTTAGGCAAAAAGGGGTCCACCAACTCACATGACAGGGTTTCATAACCGATAAGACAGTCATAAATGACCCTGGCACAAAATTATATGGTCACCTCATTGAAGTACTCGTCGATACCTTTCCAACGGTACCTCATTTTCCTCGATTGGATATCGTATGACGATTTGGCACCTTTCGCAAGATTAGGTGNATCAAAATTCATTCTCCATGCATATAACTTCTCACATGTATCAATTCAAAATTTGTTCACTCACTCATAAAGAATCCATTCCTTATATAGTTCATGGAAGGAAAGTTCTCAGAGTTACAAAGATAAAAAATATTAGGAGATGGAGTATGGAATTCAATCTATAAATGAAAAGGTCATGTCAATATCCCATCTTGAAGTTGCACACATATTTCAAACATTAGATTTCATCTTCATGCATGATTGATGATGGAGATTCAAATTCCAATTCACAAATATCAAGGAGGCAACCTTAAAATATCAATAAACCCCACTCTATTTTTAGCGAGCCCAAAGTCTGGATAGTATACATATAGTATAGGTCAATTTTACTAAGTACCCATAGTAAGCAATATAATTTGAATGGTTCTTCTCATTTAAAATTAAAATGAATCATTGTTATTTCCAAAGAAACAAATTTTCACATTACACTATGTCTCGAACATACAAGAAAAATATAGTATTTTGAAAAGTTACAAATTTCTCTCATATCTCCAAAGTAATTATCAAAGAGGCATGTTGAATCCAAGAACAACCTATATCCAATAAACGAATATGCATACAACCATCATTTCGAGGAAAAATGAACAGAGTAACAAGAAACAAGGATTGGGATACAAAATAAAGTATAGATTTGTCCAACTCCCATGTGTTGATTTCAAATGGAAGCTCAGTCATTCGTAGCATCCCTATGGCTACTGTGCATGCCAATTGTGGTTGTTGTGCATGCCAATTTCTCAAAGCCTAAACCATTGGGATGATTGTAGACAATTTGAGTTTGTCAAAGATTTTAAGTACTGATAGAGCCAAATTTAACGTCAAGAGAAGCTAAACAGTATAATTCTAAGTTTCCAAAACTCTAAGCCTAGCACTCTAAGATGATTGAAGAAAAGTGATTGATTCTATTGAAGAGTCTAAATATTTTAAGAACCCAAGTTAACATGGAACTTACAAACCCTTCTAAATTGTATGTCAATCCTAAAGTGAATGACACATTTAAAAAATCTAATTGGTTGGAATACTTGAGCATTCCTTATTATTTTTTATAGTCTCTAAGAGAAATGAGTTCTAAAGTGTACGAAGTAAAGGTGGATGCATTAGCCCATCATGGGATTAACAAGATAATTGTACATGATACATTGGATGGACAAAGTTGCAAAATCACCTTGGATAAGTTATTAACCATTAGAAAAGAAGAATTATTGTCCCTGCAAGCTAATATGAACCAAGAGGTAGCCCAATAGAATATAGGAAGAATACAAATATTGGAGGCAAGGCATGTATGAGAAAAAGAGGAGAACACACAAGAAGACAATAATAAAGGAGGAAGAAAAATAAGTGTCTACTATAAAATAGGAGAATGACAGGGATGTTGCTACTAGTTTGGTTCATATGGGCACACCATATAGAATTCCCCTCAAAATTACTATAGGCAACCCATAGGGAGGGAAACAAATTAGAGCCACAAGAGAAAGGACTATGTCCCCAAGAACAAACAAGTTGTCTATTATTTAACACACACCTACCATAGACATTGAGGAGGACATAGCTTCTATCCCCAAAAAGGATTTGGGAGAATCCCATGGGGAACTCATGCTAAGAAGAATAAGACTAGCATAAAGGACCCCATTGTCCAATTAGAAGAAGCTAGGAAAAAATCCCTAAGGTGGAAGATAGTGGCAGAAGACAAAGGGAAGTTAGAAATTACAACTATGGTAAACCCCAACCATAGATGGGAAGCATATTGTGGACTTATAGGAAAAGTTCTAAATCTTTAAAATGTAAAATTTGGAGGATAGGAAACAGCTAGAGAATGAGAACGAGGATTTAAAGACAACATTGGAAAAACAAAGAAGGGAGGTTGAAGATAAAGTGGAGAAAATTGAGGAACTAGAAGAAATTTCCCATAAGACCATTAAATTGGCAAAGGAAATGCTCTCTTTAAGGCATCCTACAAGAACATAGACCTTTTCTTTCAAAGAGAAAAGGCTCAAGCATCAACAGGGACAAATTTCCAAGAGCCTCCCTCGTGAGTTGGACAATAAAAAATAGTTCACATAGGCATATCAATGATGCAATGAAGAAGATAAAAATAATATATATGAGTTCTATATCCACAATTTTGTGAGCCTCACCTTTGCAAATGGTCCCCTAATCCCTATCTGGGGGATATCCAAATCAGGGCATTTTTCTCCTAGGTAAAAAATGAGGAGAAAAGGGTTGTTGATGCACAAAGATACACGAATAAATACTTGAATAACACCATTTAGGAGATGTATAAAGCCACTAAGCCTATATAAATACTAAAAAACCATGCAAGTTTGAATTGTAACATAGATTTAGTGAACATGCTTGAGGATAAGTCGAAGGGGGAAATTACACATTGTGAAGTCATCGTGAAGAACTCAAAAGATAAATCGATGAATATTTTCCAAAACAAGTGGGAGGATATTCCACTTACCTTGAGAAATATGGAGCCTCACTTTCCATCTAATTTGACATTTTCTTTCTTCAAGGTCGACCTATACATTGATACCCTCAAGATAATGAAGATTAATTGGATAGGACTTACATTCAAATATCCATTACTCCTCCATCAATCCATTCCCTCCTGATAGTCTATGATGGAGATGGATGAAAAAGAATATAAAAATAGATCTAGTGACATAGAGATAAGGGTAGGATATCATACAACAGATGGAGTTACCCAAATTGTAGCTTATGACTTCAGGTAGATAGCATACAAGGATCAACAATCAGAGTAGGAGGATTTAGCAAGGCAAGGATAAAATTTTGAGGGACTATTTTTTTGCACATGGGAATGCAAAACCTCCAGATAGGGGGTAATGATGGGTGTCTATATTGTATTTTATTTATCCCATTCTATATAGACATTTAATATTTTTCCCCTGCAACTAGACCTTCATATGAAAGATTTGTGTATTTTAATGATCATTGAGGCTATTGTGACATTTGCTTGCCATTCTATGCTTAATTTTCTTAATTACTAAGTGTGAATGTGATGAGAATTGATCTTGAACCCCAATTGATTATATGGTTTACAAAGAGTCTAGTCTATTGTTTATTTTCATTTTCATTTACTATTCGACTCTAAATTGGGCACCATTAGCGCCAGATTTAGCATCATCCAATGGACAAAATGAAATCAACTTGGGGTGTTAAATACGACGTTAATGGCACCCAATTTAGAGACAAATAGTAAAGGAAAATGAAATTCATTATTCATGTAACAAGAAATTTGGATAACACAAAATTAAAAAAATAATAGAGCCTGCGCACCCAAAACAAAAACGAAAATAATAGAGCAGAAAATTTGGATAACATGAAATTAAAAAAATAATAGATCTCGTGCACCCAAAAGAAATATTTTGTGCATTCATGATACTCCGATCATAATTTTATATACCGCGCGCACCCTTCATGATACTCGAATCACGGTTTTAAATCCCGTGCGTACCCAAAAGTAAGGGTTTTTTCATTCTCGAATCTCATACCCAAAAGAACCACCCAGAGAAAAGGCAGGGGCAAGCATGGGAAGATCCTCACCCGAAGAGACAGAGGCAGTTGATCGACGTATAGGAACAGTAAGAAGGAAGGGGAAAGTGTGGGAAGATCCTCACCTGCAGAGACAAAGGCAGTTGATTGACACAAAGAAATAATAAGAAAGTTCGTTGATGATCTGTATCCACCCACAGATGATGAACAATAAGGAACAGTAAGAAATCACCACCCACAAATGATCTATATCCACTTGATCTTGTTGACACGTAACCAATTGAGCGATCTATAATCATCCGTACTGTTTCAACGCATACATATCAAAGATAGGGATTTTCCACAGTCTCGAGGAAAACAATTCTCCCTAGGACGTCAAAAAATGTCAAGCAATAGAGGGAAACAAGCAAAGGGATATGAGTCTTTCAATTATGAGGTATTTCATACTCAATTTATATATTTTTTCATGTTTCCATTGCTTATTTGAATTGTATTTTTTAGTTTTTTTATTTCAAAATTATAAAATAATAAATTTCATCTGTATATATAGGGTTTATTGTTTTTATTTTTAAATTTAAAATAAGAAATTCATCGTATATATATAGGGACATGACCCAGAGAAACTAAAAGAGGAAATGGATTCTATATTGGGGGTAGAAGCAATGAAGAAACTAGAAGGTATGGACTTGTCCATGCTTGCCAAATATGTGGAAGAATGATCTACCAAAGGCACTAGAACAATGCAACCAAACCAACCCTCTCAAAGAGAATGGATTGATTCCCCATCAATTCTTGGATCATGCAAAATATCAAGGAGAAATTCAATCTCAATAACCCCTAAGAATGTGGAATAGGGAGTAGAGACATGCAATGTACCAACCACTAATGGATCACGGATTTCTTCCAGCACAAGTACATGTTATGCATATTGCATTGGTACATACAAAATCAAGGTAGAATATGATGTTGTTTCCGGGAATATTAGAATGATAGATGATGGGAAAGTGTTCATGCATAGGTTGAAGGAATCATGCCTACAATGATTCAAAGAGTATATACATCTTCCATTCCTGAAGATACCCTTGCACCTTCAAAAAGCATCCATCAATGACATGGAGACTGAACTTGGGACAGGTTGGTCAGTAAAGCAGATAAAAAAACAAATGACTCAAAATTGCAAGAGATTCTGTTGCAACAAAATGAAAAAGATAAAAGGAATTGCTCCCAATCTAAGGAACACAAGAAGGCCAATTTATGTAAGTGTGAAAGTATGGAAAGATCTCGTGAAACCATATGATAGAGCAGATGCACAGAGGAAGTCCGATGAGGAGAGCATACAGGTATTTGAATTTTCGACACTAGATTATTTCAAATTCATTAAACGATTTTTATATTTTACTGGTGCATAATCTATTTATTGAATTAATGTATGTTTCAGGACAAGGCCTCAAAGGCCAGTCTTCTCAAATTTTTTGCTACACATCATAGTGGCCAAATAGAATTAGAAGCCTCAATATGCAAGTTTGTAAGTCCTGGGAATATCTAAAATGATATTTTTTTTTAATTTTGTACAAAAAAGTAAATGATTTCATATTAATTACTTTAACTAGTTCATCTGCAATGTTTTGACAGGAGCAGCAATATGGCCATTATCCATCACAATACGAATTTGAGATGATACAGGAAAAAAAGTGGTATGAGTTTGTTATCTGGATGGAGAATGAGTTATCATTAGTTGACTTTCAATAACTTAGTTGGATATTGTTATGTTAATATATAAATCTTTATTTCTTGTGTTGAGTTTTTTATATATGTTTATCTTGAGTCAAAAGGCTCTAGTGCAACTATACAATTTTTTTTGGCCCCTTTTCTCTCTTTCTCTTATAGAGTCTCAAAATAATGGAATGGTTAAATAAAATAAATGTTTGTATTGATCCTTGTTTCCATTCATGAGCATATTTCTCCTAATGGGGTTGGAATGGCTTGATAATAAAAAGGACTAGAGTCCTCTAACTCAAATACCCTATCATATTCTCACATTCATCCTTCTTATTTGTTGGTGAGCTAAAGATAGAATGTAGCTCTCCATTTTAAGAAAATGATGTATTTTGGAGTGGATCTCATCCATAGGCCTTTAGGTATTTTATCAATAATTGGTATCTCAAATGGGACTTGTTCATATTTTCACATATCTTTGATGTCCTTAAAACCCATGGTTTGAATCATGAGAAATACCTGTTGTTAGGTTTAGATTTCTCATGTTTTCGAAAAATCATATTCATCATCATCATTATCATGTACCTCATGATGATTTTAACCACCTTCTCCTCATATAAAAGGAGGCATGTTTCCAATTACATTGCGCCTTGGATCGATGAAACACCAGTTTTTTTGGACTCCTGGCACCAGATTCCAGCTAGGGGGACCCCTCTCCTCTGATTTCGTCACCCAGAAAAGTGCTTGTTAGAGGATCTTCAAAACTAGGGTTTAGCTCAGTGAGGCACAATGTAAATCTGACACATGGGGTCAACTTTCAAAGTCGGTGTGCCAGGTGATTATGGGCACCATGGTCATGTGAGAGTTGGTCATACACACATTTTGGAGCTTACGAAACTCAGTTACATTGCCCAGTTATGATTTTGTGCCCCCAGACCAAATTGTCATTGTGTGTCTGAATGGCTTCAATAGGTGAGTTGTAACTCACCATAGCAACCAAAATGTGCCTTGGATCGATCAAACACCAGGTCTCTTGGATTCTTGGCCCAGGATTCTAGCTAGGGGGACCCCTCTATTGTGATTTTGTTTCCCGGAAAAGTGTTTGTTAGAGGATCTCTGGAAATAGTGTTTATCTTAGTGAGGCAAAATGAAAATCCGACATAGGGGGTCAACTTTCAAAGCCCCTGTGTCAAGCAATTGTGGGCACTGTGGTCATGTGGGTGTTGGTCATACAAACCTTCTNATCAAAATTCATTCTCCATGCATATAACTTCTCACATGTATCAATTCAAAATTTGTTCACTCACTCATAAAGAATCCATTCCTTATATAGTTCATGGAAGGAAAGTTCTCAGAGTTACAAAGATAAAAAATATTAGGAGATGGAGTATGGAATTCAATCTATAAATGAAAAGGTCATGTCAATATCCCATCTTGAAGTTGCACACATATTTCAAACATTAGATTTCATCTTCATGCATGATTGATGATGGAGATTCAAATTCCAATTCACAAATATCAAGGAGGCAACCTTAAAATATCAATAAACCCCACTCTATTTTTAGCGAGCCCAAAGTCTGGATAGTATACATATAGTATAGGTCAATTTTACTAAGTACCCATAGTAAGCAATATAATTTGAATGGTTCTTCTCATTTAAAATTAAAATGAATCATTGTTATTTCCAAAGAAACAAATTTTCACATTACACTATGTCTCGAACATACAAGAAAAATATAGTATTTTGAAAAGTTACAAATTTCTCTCATATCTCCAAAGTAATTATCAAAGAGGCATGTTGAATCCAAGAACAACCTATATCCAATAAACGAATATGCATACAACCATCATTTCGAGGAAAAATGAACAGAGTAACAAGAAACAAGGATTGGGATACAAAATAAAGTATAGATTTGTCCAACTCCCATGTGTTGATTTCAAATGGAAGCTCAGTCATTCGTAGCATCCCTATGGCTACTGTGCATGCCAATTGTGGTTGTTGTGCATGCCAATTTCTCAAAGCCTAAACCATTGGGATGATTGTAGACAATTTGAGTTTGTCAAAGATTTTAAGTACTGATAGAGCCAAATTTAACGTCAAGAGAAGCTAAACAGTATAATTCTAAGTTTCCAAAACTCTAAGCCTAGCACTCTAAGATGATTGAAGAAAAGTGATTGATTCTATTGAAGAGTCTAAATATTTTAAGAACCCAAGTTAACATGGAACTTACAAACCCTTCTAAATTGTATGTCAATCCTAAAGTGAATGACACATTTAAAAAATCTAATTGGTTGGAATACTTGAGCATTCCTTATTATTTTTTATAGTCTCTAAGAGAAATGAGTTCTAAAGTGTACGAAGTAAAGGTGGATGCATTAGCCCATCATGGGATTAACAAGATAATTGTACATGATACATTGGATGGACAAAGTTGCAAAATCACCTTGGATAAGTTATTAACCATTAGAAAAGAAGAATTATTGTCCCTGCAAGCTAATATGAACCAAGAGGTAGCCCAATAGAATATAGGAAGAATACAAATATTGGAGGCAAGGCATGTATGAGAAAAAGAGGAGAACACACAAGAAGACAATAATAAAGGAGGAAGAAAAATAAGTGTCTACTATAAAATAGGAGAATGACAGGGATGTTGCTACTAGTTTGGTTCATATGGGCACACCATATAGAATTCCCCTCAAAATTACTATAGGCAACCCATAGGGAGGGAAACAAATTAGAGCCACAAGAGAAAGGACTATGTCCCCAAGAACAAACAAGTTGTCTATTATTTAACACACACCTACCATAGACATTGAGGAGGACATAGCTTCTATCCCCAAAAAGGATTTGGGAGAATCCCATGGGGAACTCATGCTAAGAAGAATAAGACTAGCATAAAGGACCCCATTGTCCAATTAGAAGAAGCTAGGAAAAAATCCCTAAGGTGGAAGATAGTGGCAGAAGACAAAGGGAAGTTAGAAATTACAACTATGGTAAACCCCAACCATAGATGGGAAGCATATTGTGGACTTATAGGAAAAGTTCTAAATCTTTAAAATGTAAAATTTGGAGGATAGGAAACAGCTAGAGAATGAGAACGAGGATTTAAAGACAACATTGGAAAAACAAAGAAGGGAGGTTGAAGATAAAGTGGAGAAAATTGAGGAACTAGAAGAAATTTCCCATAAGACCATTAAATTGGCAAAGGAAATGCTCTCTTTAAGGCATCCTACAAGAACATAGACCTTTTCTTTCAAAGAGAAAAGGCTCAAGCATCAACAGGGACAAATTTCCAAGAGCCTCCCTCGTGAGTTGGACAATAAAAAATAGTTCACATAGGCATATCAATGATGCAATGAAGAAGATAAAAATAATATATATGAGTTCTATATCCACAATTTTGTGAGCCTCACCTTTGCAAATGGTCCCCTAATCCCTATCTGGGGGATATCCAAATCAGGGCATTTTTCTCCTAGGTAAAAAATGAGGAGAAAAGGGTTGTTGATGCACAAAGATACACGAATAAATACTTGAATAACACCATTTAGGAGATGTATAAAGCCACTAAGCCTATATAAATACTAAAAAACCATGCAAGTTTGAATTGTAACATAGATTTAGTGAACATGCTTGAGGATAAGTCGAAGGGGGAAATTACACATTGTGAAGTCATCGTGAAGAACTCAAAAGATAAATCGATGAATATTTTCCAAAACAAGTGGGAGGATATTCCACTTACCTTGAGAAATATGGAGCCTCACTTTCCATCTAATTTGACATTTTCTTTCTTCAAGGTCGACCTATACATTGATACCCTCAAGATAATGAAGATTAATTGGATAGGACTTACATTCAAATATCCATTACTCCTCCATCAATCCATTCCCTCCTGATAGTCTATGATGGAGATGGATGAAAAAGAATATAAAAATAGATCTAGTGACATAGAGATAAGGGTAGGATATCATACAACAGATGGAGTTACCCAAATTGTAGCTTATGACTTCAGGTAGATAGCATACAAGGATCAACAATCAGAGTAGGAGGATTTAGCAAGGCAAGGATAAAATTTTGAGGGACTATTTTTTTGCACATGGGAATGCAAAACCTCCAGATAGGGGGTAATGATGGGTGTCTATATTGTATTTTATTTATCCCATTCTATATAGACATTTAATATTTTTCCCCTGCAACTAGACCTTCATATGAAAGATTTGTGTATTTTAATGATCATTGAGGCTATTGTGACATTTGCTTGCCATTCTATGCTTAATTTTCTTAATTACTAAGTGTGAATGTGATGAGAATTGATCTTGAACCCCAATTGATTATATGGTTTACAAAGAGTCTAGTCTATTGTTTATTTTCATTTTCATTTACTATTCGACTCTAAATTGGGCACCATTAGCGCCAGATTTAGCATCATCCAATGGACAAAATGAAATCAACTTGGGGTGTTAAATACGACGTTAATGACACCCAATTTAGAGACAAATAGTAAAGGAAAATGAAATTCATTATTCATATAACAAGAAATTTGGATAACACAAAATTAAAAAAATAATAGAGCTTGCGCACCCAAAACAAAAACGAAAATAATAGAGCAGAAAATTTGGATAACATGAAATTAAAAAAATAATAGATCCCGTGCACCCAAAAGAAATATTTTGTGCATTCATGATACTCCGATCATAATTTTATATACCGCGCGCACCCTTCATGATACTCGAATCACGGTTTTAAATCCCATGCGTACCCAAAAGTAAGGGTTTTTGCATTCTCGAATCTCATACCCAAAAGAACCACCCAGAGAAAAGGCAGGGGCAAGCATGGGAATATCCTCACCCGAAGAGATAGAGGCAGTTGATCGACGTATAGGAACAGTAAGAAGGAGGGGGAAAGTGTGGGAAGATCCTCACCTGCAGAGACAGAGGCAGTTGATTGACACAAAGAAATAATAAGAAAGCCCGTTGATGATCTATATCCACCCACAGATGATGAACAATAAGGAACAATAAGAAATCACCACCCACAAATGATCTATATCCACTTGATCTTGTTGACACGTAACCAATTGAGCGATCTATAATCCCGCGTACTGTTTCAACGCATACATATCAAAGATAGGGATTTTCCACAGTCTCGAGGAAAACAATTCTCCCTAGGACGTCAAAAAATGTCAAGCAATAGAGGGAAACAAGAAAAGGGATATGAGTCTTTCCATTATGAGGTATTTCATACTCAATTTATATATTTTTTCGTGTTTCCATTGCTTATTTGAATTGTATTTTTTAGTTTTTTTATTTCAAAATTATAAAATAAGAAATTTCACATGTATATATAGGGTTTATTGTTTTTATTTTTAAATTTAAAATAAGAAATTCATCGTATATATATAGGGACATGACCCAGAGAAACTAAAAGAGGAAATGGATTCTATATTGGGGGTAGAAGCAATGAAGAAACTAGAAGGTATGGACTTGTCCATGCTTGCCAAATATGTGGAAGAATGATCTACCAAAGGCACTAGAACAATGCAACCAAACCAACCCTCTCAAAGAGAATGGATTGATTCCCCATCAATTCTTGGATCATGCAAAATATCAAGGAGAAATTCAATCTCAATAACCCCTAAGAATGTGGAATAGGGAGTAGAGACATGCAATGTACCAACCAGTAATGGATCACGGATTTCTTCCAGCACAAGTACATGTTATGCATCTTGCATTGGTACATACAAAATCAAGGTAGAATATGATGTTGTTTCCGGGAATATCAGAATGATAGATGATGGGAAAGTGTTCATGCATAGGTTGAAGGAATCATGCCTTCAATGCTTCAAAGAGTATATACATCTTCCATTCCCGAAGATACCCTTGCACCTTCAAAAAGCATCCATCAATGACATGGAGACTGAATTTGGGATAGGTTGGTCAGTAAAGCAGATAAAAAAACAAATGACTCAAAATTGCAAGAGATTTTGTTGCAACAAAATGAAAAAGATAAAAGGAATTGCTCCCAATCTAAGGAACACAAGAAGGCCAATTTATGTAAGTGTAAAAATATGGAAAGAGCTCGTGAAACCATATGATAGAGCAGATGCACAGAGGAATTCCGATGAGGAGAGCATACAGGTATTTGAATTTTCGACACTAGATTATTTCAAATTCATTAAACGATTTTTATATTTTACTGGTGCATAATCTATTTATTGAATTAGTGTATGTTTCAGGACAAGGCCTCAAAGGCCAGTCTTCTCAAATTTTTTGCTACACATCATAGTGGCCAAATAGAATTAGAAGCCTCAATATGCAAGTTTGTAAGTCCTGGGAATATCTAAAATGATATTTTTTTTTAATTTTGTACAAAAAAGTAAATGATTTCATATTAATTACTTTAACTAGTTCATCTGCAATGTTTTGACAGGAGCAGCAATATGGCCATTATCCATCACAATACGAATTTGAGATGATACAGGAAAAAAAGTGGTATGAGTTTGTTATCTGGATGGAGAATGAGTTATCATTAGTTGACTTTCAATAACTTAGTTGGATATTGTTATGTTAATATATAAATCTTTATTTCTTGTGTTGAGTTTTTTATATATGTTTATCTTGAGTCAAAAGGCTCTAGTGCAACTATACAATTTTTTTTGGCCCCTTTTCTCTCTTTCTCTTATAGAGTCTCAAAATAATGGAATGGTTAAATAAAATAAATGTTTGTATTGATCCTTGTTTCCATTCATGAGCATATTTCTCCTAATGGGGTTGGAATGGCTTGATAATAAAAAGGACTAGAGTCCTCTAACTCAAATACCCTATCATATTCTCACATTCATCCTTCTTATTTGTTGGTGAGCTAAAGATAGAATGTAGCTCTCCATTTTAAGAAAATGATGTATTTTGGAGTGGATCTCATCCATAGGCCTTTAGGTATTTTATCAATAATTGGTATCTCAAATGGGACTTGTTCATATTTTCACATATCTTTGATGTCCTTAAAACCCATGGTTTGAATCATGAGAAATACCTGTTGTTAGGTTTAGATTTCTCATGTTTTCGAAAAATCATATTCATCATCATCATTATCATGTACCTCATGATGATTTTAACCACCTTCTCCTCATATAAAAGGAGGCATGTTTCCAATTACATTGCGCCTTGGATCGATGAAACACCAGTTTTTTTGGACTCCTGGCACCAGATTCCAGCTAGGGGGACCCCTCTCCTCTGATTTCGTCACCCAGAAAAGTGCTTGTTAGAGGATCTTCAAAACTAGGGTTTAGCTCAGTGAGGCACAATGTAAATCTGACACATGGGGTCAACTTTCAAAGTCGGTGTGCCAGGTGATTATGGGCACCATGGTCATGTGAGAGTTGGTCATACACACATTTTGGAGCTTACGAAACTCAGTTACATTGCCCAGTTATGATTTTGTGCCCCCAGACCAAATTGTCATTGTGTGTCTGAATGGCTTCAATAGGTGAGTTGTAACTCACCATAGCAACCAAAATGTGCCTTGGATCGATCAAACACCAGGTCTCTTGGATTCTTGGCCCAGGATTCTAGCTAGGGGGACCCCTCTATTGTGATTTTGTTTCCCGGAAAAGTGTTTGTTAGAGGATCTCTGGAAATAGTGTTTATCTTAGTGAGGCAAAATGAAAATCCGACATAGGGGGTCAACTTTCAAAGCCCCTGTGTCAAGCAATTGTGGGCACTGTGGTCATGTGGGTGTTGGTCATACAAACCTTCT
>JZKD02S0058297.1:111642-154884 GCA_000966675.3 Picea glauca | reverse complement strand
TTCAATATTATTAGAGAAGAAACAAAAACATGTTTATGGAGAAAAATGGAGGCCTTTATATGATGAAATCCTTGACTAAGTGAATCTACTTGAAGGGGAAACTGTACAGTTTACACATGAAAGAATGTAGAAGAATTGTCGATCATTTAAATGTTTTCAATACTATGATTTGTCAATTAACTAGTATGGATGTAAAATACAATGATGAGGACAAGTAAATCATGCTACTGTGTTTATTGTTTGAATCTTGGGATCACTTAGTCACATCTATGTGGTTTAACACAATAGCCACCATTAAATATGATATTTTTTTGGGAGCTCTGTTGTCTGAGAAGATGCGGAGAAAATCCAGTTTAGAAATGTCAACACTAGAATCAATGGTGGCTAGGGGTCGGTCCATAGAAAGGGGGGAGGATTTGAGTGGAACATCCAGGGATAAGTCAATGGGAAGAAAGGGTAAGGGAATATGTTGGTACTATAAAAAATTAAGGCATCTTAAGAAATATTGTTGGAAAATGAAAGAACCCAAGGATGACTCCAAAAAGGAAGCAAATCTAGTTGAATCAAGTTCAATTATGGTTGATGAAGTTTTGTTCATTTGTAGTATCTCACAATATTAAGAAGAATGGTTGTTATATTTTGGTGTTTCCCATCACATGTGTTCACAAAGAAGTTGGTTTTCATCTTACGAATCTATAAATGAGGATGTTCATTTCATGAAATGTTATTTCTTGTAAGATTGTTGGAATTGAGAGCATTAAGATTAACATGTTCAATGGTATTGTAAGAATATTGACAGATGTTAGAGTCCATGTACCAAAACTTAAAAATAATTTGATTTATTTGGGAGTTTTGGATTTTGGTGGGTATAAATATGGAGGGCAAGGTGGAGCACTGAAAGTGTCGAGGGGAAGTTTGGTGGTAATGAAAGTTATAAAGATTGGGAACCTTTCGAAGCTAGAAGGGAGTATTGAAATAAGTGAAGAAATGGTGGTATCTCTGGAAGTAAGTGCATCTACTTTTTTATGGCATCAACGACTCAGCCATATAAGCAAGAAAGGGTTGCAAATACTGATAAATCATAATTTACTTCCAAACATAAAATATTTGAATTTATATATATTTTGTATCTCTATTGGTTATGGTGATGGAGCTAAGGGATGTGGATTATGGGATCCTGCTTCTCACAAAATCATCATTAACACAGATATGTACATGGAACAATTAGAATTTCTTCAATATTGAAAAGAGATATTTGTTTGCAAACTCAAGGAATCATTGTAAGGCCTAAAGGTACCCAAGAAATGGTACAAGATGTTTGATTCTTTCATGGTGAGTCAAAATTTATTAAGAAGTAAGCATAACCATTATTGTAAAACCCTTGTTTCCCCCAGCTTGTAATTAATCATTAATTATGATTACCATGCTATGGCATGGGAACAATGTAAATGTATTATTGTTTAGATTTATAATAACTGCCTGTGGGGGTGAAGCCTTGAAGTACTGGCCATGATATCACTAGAGGAAAGAGTGAGGAAACAATAGAGAGGGTTCATTATCTCAAAGTGACCAAAATTCTCCTTGTTGAAATAATAAGCCTCATCTTGATCCTAAGGAAAAATAACTTAATGAAAGAAGGACTAGTGGTTGAACAATCAACTACACCCATGAATTGAATCATGGAGAGTATGGCTGATGAGACAAAAGACCGTCAACCCAAAGTACTAGAGAGTGCAGTTTTCCTGCAGGACTAGCCTGACCCGAGTTTCTTCTCACAGAAGTAACAAGACAGGTCTAGAACCTTCTTGGGGAGGAAAAAGGTGTGCAAGAATACAAACGAGGGTAGAAAAGAAGGAGACCATTCCCACAAGGGGCATGTGATCTGTATATGCTAAGAGGAAGAAAGGAAAATAATAGGTTTCTCTCGTTACTGGAGAGAACCCAAAAAACCTAACATGAGCAGAAGGTCACCAACTTGAATTTGAGGAAGCATCTAATAAACCTCGCAGAGGTTGTGATAGAGAAAGAATCTCCGAGAAACTGCAAAAGTTCCCTAGTGATATCATGGCTCTCAACAGGGGTGTCCAGATCGCTAAGAATGAATTCCTTTGAGCCTATGGTTGGGTGGAGAGGCGAACACCCACAGTCAGTTGGTCATCTATCAATTGTAATAGATAAGTATTCCATAGACTCTACAAACTTGAATTTAAATGTCTAGTTGAATGTTTGTATTCGCTCTATACAAATACATCCTCGATATGTAGGGATGATGACATATTATTGTATCTTTTTGGATGCTAGATAATTGTGACTCTGGCAGTCTAAAAGACATAATATTTTGAGGTAGAGTTTGATCATTATTCGATGTCAATGATTTTCTTCTTACTTTTACCTAGAAAGGGAAAACTATTAGTAATGGGGTTCTAAATGATTTTGGGACATAGGGCATTGGCCTATGTACTAGTTAGAATATTTATCAAATGGATTACTCAGGTATCAATTCCACAAGTAAAGAGATGGGATATACTCCACAAGACCGTTTGGGTGCAGTCGATCCCTCAATTTACCTTTCCCTATTTTAGAATGTGAGTTCTGAGAATGGACGACTCTTCCTTCAAACCAGTCATCCAAGTAACCATGGGCTTAAGCCCATGACCTTAATCTAAGTCTGGCTAAGAGATAAGGGTGTAGCCCTTGGAACTTATCAAAATCCTCATATGACTGGAACCATGGAACACAACACTACGCATGATGGGAGCTAAGTCTTCTGAGTTTCCGGGATTCGGGGGTCTGGATCTCCGAGATGTTGGAATCCTCATAACATCCACATTGCACTAAAGGTGACCTATCAAAATGGTAACTTGATGGATGACCGATAGTTGGCAGTTAGATACCTGTCATCGTAGGATTCATCTCCTTGCTAAACCCTGATCCACTCCCTGAGTGCAATGTAACGTGAGTTGTAGATATGAGGGTATTTGGGATCTCCCTTCACCGTTGGATCTACATCATGGTTAGTACGACATTGACCAATTCATAAGAATAGAATTTTTATAACACCAAAACCCTGGAATGTCGGAGTTGCGAAGAAATGTGGGCCATCTATCTAAGGGTCCTTCGAGACCTTTCTCAACCATTTGATCGTGGGGATGAGTGTATCACATCAAGAGCACGTGGGGGTCCACACATCAGGAAATGGTGATGCCAGGTGTGGTGGACTTGTGACATAGTAAAGAGGTGTCGGTAACCCGAGGAAGGTGCCACACGTCTTTCCAATGTGTTTTGGGTTAATAGGTGTCCCTCTGGGAGTGGTCAAACACTGAAACCTAGGGACCTTTGAGCTAAAATATTGAGCCATTGATTTGGGGAGTCCTTGATCCGGATTATTTTCGGCACGAAATGAGAGTGGAGATATAATAAAGAATTGCACAGAGATATAGCATATATTCGATAGTATAAAATAAATGTATCAAATATGCAACCATAAACACAGATATACAATAATACACGATTTCTATTAATAAAAGAAATGTACAGAGACTATAAAAATACAGAGTGAAAGACTCACTAAAATGGTGGCAGCTTATCTATGAGAAGAGATGTGATGGCTACTCACATTAGAAAGAAGATGATTACAATGAGGCTCTGAAGGCATTTTTACAGTAAACAGGAATGCCAAAATTCCTAAACATCCAAAAACCTAACCCTAGGAGATGAAGCGTCAAAAGTCATGTGGGCCCCGTTTTGGTAAGTTAGTGCATCAACTTCTCGAGGTCGTAACTTTTGCATATGATATATGTTTTAGGCGCATGATAGCCCGTTGGAAAGGTATCATCGAGGAGATTCATTTTGGTACCTCAATCATGCCTTCTCTATTATTGATTTGGTTCAATCCTGAAAAAACCTTCATTTAGGCCCTCAAAATGGCCCCGGAAGTTAAAACCTACTAAAAATAGCAAATTGCCAAAATTGCCAGAAAATTGTTTTGAGTCAGTTGGAAAATATGGGTGGCCACCAATATCCATCTGGATCAATACTCCCTCCTTAGGAAGAAATGGTCTCCATTGCGTTGAGTTCCTGGGGGAGAGGAAAAATCGTTTGCTGAATCTGCATCTTGGTGAGCTGCTTGCCTTGCTGGAGACGTCGCGCTGCTAAGTTTGTGGAAGTCTGTCACAAACCTGTTGAGGTTGAGGCTGTTCAACAAGTTGAGATACATGAGAGGATGATGTGCAGAAGGAATCTTTGTGTTTTGTTTCATCCTTGTCGACCTGCTTCTGTGGGATAGAAGTTGCTTGGGGTGAGGCTGTAGTGGTTGTCATGTCCTTCTCTTCTCCTTTTGAACAGATTGTGAAGAAGCTAAATTTTGCAGTATGAGATACTACTTTGCGACACTTTTTAGGTGGAATAGTAGTGGGAACTACCTCTGGTATTCTGTAGAGATGACCCCCCAAAGTGACAATGACAGTACAAGGTCAAGACTCATAAATAGCATGGTGCTTCCACATATATGGTTGGCCCAAGAGAACATCATAGACATCCAGTGGGGAAACATCAAATAATACCTCATCCTTGAAGGGTTGCATGCCATATGACAATTGACACTGCTAGCTAACACGAAGATCTCATCCTTGGTGAAGCCACCCGATGTTGCATGGTTGCAGGTGTGGTGTTGTCGACAATCCCAACTGTTTGATAACCTTTGCTGAGATGAGGTTCTTCTGTCTTTTGCTATCAATAATAAAATGCAACAGGGTCCCCTTCACCCACATCTGTGAATGAAATAGGTGCTCCCCCTCTTCATGATCTGTTGGTTCTTCTAGTTGAATTGCTGTGGTCATGACAAGAGCAGTGGGGTTTGCGTCAATGATCTCTCCTTTACTAGCATTTTCAGAATCAGATTCTGAATCAGGGTTTTCTCCTTGTCTTTGATTTCGGCCACAAATGACTGTTTTGAGGGACATTCATTGGTGTTGTGCCAGGGGCTTTTGTGGAAATAGCACCATTTTCCAGTTTCCTTCTTTGTCTTCCCGTAGCCCTTCTTTTCCTGTATCTTGGACTGGTTTTCGGGAGACTATTTGTTAGGGTTGTCTTTGTCATACTTTGGTTGTTTCGTATTTGCAGAACCAAACTCCATTTGTTTTGGTGCTTAAATTTCTTCTTGATTTTAATAGCATATCGATAGGCAGCACTGAGTGATGAGATGTCTAGAAAATCCATTTCAATTTGGATGTTTCTATGTAAAGCCCCACGGTATTTCAGAACCAAATGTCCTTCAGAGTCTTTGATACCCAACTTGGTGCGCAAGGTATGGAAGCTATTGGTGAACTCTAGAACTTCTTGGCCCCTCTCTTGCCACAGTGTGGTCCATCTCATGTACTGGTCCTCATAGTTGCCAACAGGGTAATATTGTTCCTTTACCGCATCCACAAAAAAATCCCAAGTGGGATCGACCCCATATATTTCAGAATCCTCTCTGGAACTCTGCTCTCAATAAGTTTCCCACCAATGTTTGACATGGGGGAGAGATTTAAGGAGTGCGAAGGTGATCTTTTCTTTGTCGGAAAAATTGTGAACATAGAAATAACCTTCTAACAGATTTAACCATTTGTCTAGAGCTTCTGCATCTATTTGTCCTTCAAATACAGGAATATCAAAATTAACATGTACCTTGAAAGGTAAGGTGGCTCCAAAGTGTCCGCTTGATGAAGATGCGCCTGTTGCTATCGGTAGGCATTGAAGGATGTGAGAAAAATTCTCCATCATTTCGTCCCTCTATCGCATGAGAGCTTGCTCAAGCAACGGACTGATAGGATCGTTTGCTCTGTCCTTTTTCTTTTCTTCCACCATTGAGGGTTTCTTGGGTGTGTGAGAGTGATTGTATTCAAGAGAGACAAGATTGAGACCAAACTTGCTATACTCGGACCTCGTCGGGGACATGCACTTAAAAAAAATGATCAAGAGAAGCCTGCTTTGATACCACTGATTCAGATTATTTTCGGCACGAAATGAGAACGGAGATATAATAAAGAATTGCAAAGAGATATTGTAGATATTCGATAATATAACATAAATGTATCAGATATGAAAACATAAACACAGATATATAGTAATACACTATTTCTATTAATAAAAGAAATGTACAGAGACTGTAAAAATACAGAGTGAAAGACTCCCTAGAATGGTGGCAGCTTATCTCTGAGAAGAGATGTGAAGGCTACTCGCATTCATAAGAAGATGATTACAATGAGAATCTGAAGGTATTTTTACAATAAACAGGAATGCCAAAAGTCCTATACATCCAAAAACCTAACCCTAGGAGATGAAGCGTCAAAATTCATGTGGGCCCCGTTTGGGTAAGTTAGTGCATCAACTTCCTGGGGTCGTAACTTTTGAATACGATCTCTATTTTAGGTGCATGATAGCCCATTGGAAAGGTATCATTGAGGATATTAATTTTGGGGCCTCAATCATTCCTTTGGATATCAGTAAATTGGGTCAATCTGAAAAACCTTCATTTAGGCCCTCAAAATGGCACCGAAAGTCAAAACCTGCTAAAAATAGTAAATTGCCAAAATTTCCAGAAAATTGTTTTGAGCCAGTTGGAAAAGTTGGGTGGCCATCGATATCCATATGGATCAATCCTCCCTCCTTAGGAAGCAATGGTCTCCATTGCGTTGAGTACATGGGGGAGAGGTAAAAGCATTTGTTGAATCTGCATCTTGGTGAGTTGCTTGCCTTGCTGGAGACGTTGCGCTGCCCAGTTTATGGAAGTCTATCACGAACCTGTTGAGATTGAGGTTGTTCAACAAGTCTAGATACATGAGAGGATGGTGTGTAGAAGGAATCTTTGCATTTTTTTGCAGCCTTGTCGACATGCTTCTGTGGGATAGAAGGTGCTTGGGGCACGGTTGTAGTGGTTGCAGTGTCCTTCTGTTATCCTTTTGAACAGATTGTGAAGAAGCTAAATTTTGCAGTATGAGATACTACTTTGCGGAAATTTTTAGGTGGAACAGTAGTGGGAACTACCTCTGGTATTTTGTAGAGATGACCCCCCAAAGTGACAATGACACTACGAGGTTGAGACTCATAAATAACATGGCGCTTCCACATATATGGCTTGCCCAAGAGAACATCACAGACATCCAGTGGGGGAACATCACATAATACCTCATCCTTGAATGGTTGGATGACGTATGACAATCGATATTGCTGGCTGACACGAAGATCTCATTCTTGGCGAAGCCACCTGATGTTGTATGGCTATGGGTGTGGTGTTGTTGACAATCCCAACTGTTTGACAACCTCCGCTGAGATGAGGTTCTTATGGATTCTGCTATCAACAATAAAATGCAGCGGGGTCCCCTTCACCCACATCTGTGAATGAAATAGGCGCTCCTCCTCTTCAGGATCTATTGGTTCTTCTGGTTGAATTGTTGCAGTCGCAATAGTAGAAGTGGGGTCTGCATCAATGATCTATTCTTTACCAACATTTTCAGAATCATATTCTGAATCATGGTTTGGATCCTTGTCTTTGATCTCGGCCACCAATGACTATTTTGAGTGACATTCATTGATGTTGTGCCAGGGAATTTTATGGAAATCGCACCATTTTTTAGTGTCCTTCTTCTTCTTCCCGTGACCCTTCTTTTCCTATGTCTTGGACTAGTTTTCGGGAGACTATTTGTTAGGGTTGTCTTTTTCATACTTTGGTTATTGAAAATTTGCAGACCCAAACTCCCGTTTGTTCTGGTGCTTAAATTTCTACTCGATTTTAACCGCATATCGATAGGAAACACCGAGTGATGAGATGTCCAGAAAATCCATTTCAGTTTGGACGTATCTGTGTAGATCCCCATGGTATTTTAGAACCAAATGGTGTTCAGAGTCTTTGACACCCAGCTTGGTGATCAAGGTATGTAAGTTATTGGTGAATTCTAGAACTGCTTGTCCCCTCTCTTGCTGCAGTGTGGTCCATCTCATGTACTGGTCCTCATTTTTTCCAGCAGGGCAATATTGTTCCTTTACTGCATCCATAAAAAATCCCAAGTGGGATCGGCCCCATATATTTTAGACTCCTCTATGGAAATCTGCTCCCAATAAGTTTCCCATCAATGTTTGACATGGGGGAGAGATTTAAGGAGTGCGAAGGTGATATTTTATTTATCAAAAAAATTGTGAAAAGAGAAATAACCTTCTAGAAGATTTAACCATTTGTCTAGGGCTTCTGCATCTATCTATCCTTCAAATAAAAGAATATCAAAATTAACTTGTACTTTGAAAGGCGAGGTGCCTCCAAAGTGTCCTCTTGATGAAGATGCACCTATTTCTATCGGTAGGTGTTGAAGGATTTGAGAAAAAATCTCCATCATTTCATCCCTTTGTCGCATGAGAGCTTGCTCAAGCAACAGACTGATAGGATTGTCTACTCCGTCCTTTTACTTTTCTTCTGCCATTGAGCGTTTCTCAGGTGTGCAAGAGAAATTGTCTTCAAGAGAGACAATATCAATACCCAACTTGCTATACTCGGACCTTGTTTGGGGCATGCACTGAAAAATGATCCAGAGAAGCCTGCTCTAATACCACTGATCTAGATTATTTTCGGCACGAAATGAGAGTGGAGATATAATAAAGAATTGCATAGAGATATCATAGATATTCGATAATATAACATAAATGTATCAGAGATGCAACCATAAACACAGATATACAATAATACATGATTTATATTAATAAAATAAATGTACAGAGACTGTAAAAATACAGAGTGAAAGACTCGCTAAAATGGTGGCAGCTTATCTCTAAGAAGAGATGTGACGGCTACTCGCATTCACAAGAAGATGATTACAATGAGGCTCTGAAGGCCTTTTTACAATAAGCAGGAATGCCAGAATTTCTAGACATCCAAAAACCTAACCCTAGAAGATGAAGCGTCAAAATTCATGTGGGCCCTATTTGGGTAAGTTAGTGCATCAACTTCCCAGGGTCATAGCTTTTGCAAACGATCTTCGTTTTAGGAGCATGATAGCCCGTTGGAAAGGTATTGTTGAGGAGATTCATTTTGGGGCCTAAACCATGCCATTGACTATCATTGAGTTGAGTCGATCCCAAAAAACATTCATTTAGGCCCTCAAAATGGCCCCGAAAGTTAAGACCTACTAAAAATAGTAAATAGCCAAAATTGCCAGAAAACTATTTTAACCCAGTTGGAAAAGGTGGGTGGCCATCGACATCCATCTGGATCATTCCTTAAAAAAAATATCCCAACCGTATGATCAACTAATGGAAGGATAGCGTGTAGCACTCTGGCAAAGTACTACTCTGGGAGAGAAAGGGCGTTAAACAGTCAGAATCTTCGAACACCAAACTCGTGAAGTAATGTGGACCGTTGATCCAAGGTTTCTTTGGTATCTCTCCTGTCTATTGGATCTAGATAGTGGTCAGTCCAATGTTGACCTACTCTGGGGAAAAAGGAGTGTTAAATGGGTGGAACCACCAAATGTGTACATCGCGAAGCAATGGAGGTCGTAGATATCAGGATCTACATGGACCTGTCTCAATCATAGATCAAAATGTATTGGGATGGTTCCCATAGGTTTTCATTCCAGAGTGACATGGACCCATGTGTGACATGCCATGTTTCACCTTTATTCATGCCTTTTACAAACCTTACATGCCAATTGGAATGTGACATGTGTCTCCCATTGATAGGGCCACGTCTCATCTATGTTTTGTGATGCATGTCATCCCATGGTGTGTGTTTCCTTGACATGATGGATAATGGTACCCCAAGAGTTTGGGAGTTTGGAACACTGGGAGACATAGGGTGTTAGAACGTATGCTCCAAAAAGGGTCAAAGGATGGAGCTACGTGGCAAGACCTTGGTAGTTAGGGAGGTCGGAACTCCAGGAGGTTTAGGATGTTAGAATTTATTCTTCAAAGGTGTTGAAAGTTGGAGCTACGTGGAAATATTCTAGGGCTTCAGACTTCTGTATGGTTTGGGTGTGGTATAAAAGATGAGTCAAAAGGGCCGAAGGCTAGAGCCATGTGGCAGGACTCTAGGACTTCAAAACTTTAGGAATGATTCAAACGTGGATAGGAAGGACGAAGGGTCGAAGGCCTGGTGAAAATGAAGAGGCATGAAACATCCCTTGTAATTGTCTCTCCCGTGATCAATTCCATTTCAGGTGGAATGGTACGAATGAGGTGAATCCATGTGGGCACCACGTGGCCTTTGACTAATGATTCTTGCAAAACTTCAGAAGGGAATAGATTCTAATCCAGAGCTCATATTTGAGCATGGTAACAGTGGTTAGAAATCTCTCGATGAGTAGAAAGTGATAGATATATCGAGAAGAGGATTCAAGATGATGGAGGAAAGTGAAATTTGCATGCCCCATCCCTTAAAAAGGTACTTAATGGGTTGGGTGTGTTACAAAGTCGTATCTGAGTAGGAAACAACAGTTGGCCTACTTGGGAACATGAAAGAGTCAAATGATTATTTTTCTTTTTTAGAAAACTTTAAGGGAGAGGGCACCCTACCCTACCCTATCTAGGAGAGCATGATTCAAACACAGGCCTGGATGGGTCAAAGAATAGTCATAAGACTAGTTTACCAAGAATAATATGAGCATGTTGAGAGTATTATTGTCGTATGGTAATTATCTGCATAAGTCCCTTGAGGAGAAGGATGCATATTAAAATTTAGTTGAGATTTTAGCCAACGAGATTGAGTCATGCTAGATTGTGGCAGAAGAATCCCATCATTTCTTTTGGAGAAATGATAGCCAGCCCTACAAAAGTGAGCTTATGAAACCTCTGTTAATTAAAAGGGTTGTTTAAATGAAGGATTTTTAATTGGGAGAACAATCCTCCATGTCTAGAGGCCTCACTGGAGTAGGTGAGATCAACATGTTTGACCGGTTATAGCTGAAAGACTTCCTGCTAGGGTAATCCCTCTTTGCAAAATAAAGGAAGTCATGAGGACTGAGAATGAACCACATGGAAGAAGTGAAATGACATGATAAAGTTCAATAGTCATGGTTGGGCTAGGGAAGTGTGTACCCCTACTAACTAAGTCTAAGTCTATACATGAAAATGCAAGAGGAAAGTAAGTGTAACCTGCCTACACTACAAACATGGGTATAATGCTTGGTGCGTGTAGATATGATGAAATGCATATCGCAAGGATAGAGCATGCATTTGAGATGCATATATACTTATTATAGTCTATCATTGAATGTAAAATATGGTGATGTCATAGATCATATGGTTAGTGATGACCTGACTATGGAAGCATAAGTAAAAGGTTGATGATGTTGAGTACATAGTACCTTATGAGGATAAGGTATAATGGTTAATGAAATGTTGATTCTGAATGTGGTAAGGGAAGTGTTGGGACAATTCTATAGGACCAATGGTTCAATTTGACATCCAGAGGTGGATGATATCCATATAAGGCAGGGCTTGGTATACTTGAGTAGTAGTAAGAGGGACTCTAGAAAAATATTCCCTTGATAAAAATGTATGCTAACCAAAAATGGTTGGAGGCATGAAAAATAAGATTGATAAGCTATCTTGTTGTCTTGGGCATTGTTGGAATTTCTTAGATGGTATTTCTGGATTGTTGAATAACTTTATACTAGTTGAGGAAAAAATTCCTTCTTATTGGTTTTTGTCGTATGGAAAGGGGGACATAGTTATGATTATGTCTATTAAACTTGCCATGTGGATATCATGTGAATGACTGCAAGCTCTCAGTAGAAAGAGTAGCTTAGTGTTGAGTATCTCTATGAGACTTTTCATAAGAATGGTAGCAAGAACCTTGGGAGGAGGATCTGGAAGTTGGATATGTCCATGTGTATGAGTGACATGGAGAAGGTGCAAGTAGTGACCTTGCATGATGAATGTTTAGTTGTGTTTATTTATGCTTGAGTGAATGGATTTAATGCATCGTAAGGTTGCTTGATAAAATGATTGATATTAATACTAAATAGATATAAATGAATGATGTTAAACATGCAAATGATGCACATGTATGATGTATGAGTGAAATGTAAGGAAATAATTGCACTTGCCCAAATTGAATGAATACCATGGATGCATGGCTGACTCTATTCTGAAGAGTCATGAATTATTTGTTTTGAATGATAGATAAAGGGCAATGTGCTCCATTCCCTCGGGAAAGGCTGGTATAAATAGACGAAAGAGTAAATGGGCAAGGTTGATCTGTTGTCATGATAAGAGGAAAAATGAGTATGCCTTTGAGGATCGCATGAGAATGATTGTGAACAATCACGAGTTGAATGATTTTAAAGTAAATATATTTGTGAGTTGTGAAATATACATATGGTATCTACACATAGAATTATGATCATGCATATGGTTAAGTACATCATGGATGTAAGTTAACAAAACAAGGAATATGTGTGGATAAATAATATGGATGCATAACAATGATGCATGTTTATATTCCTTATGGAAATATTTGGTAAATAGATAAAGGTAACTCAATATTGAGGCCATCAAAGATAGTAAAGGATATGCAATAAGGAAGTTTCATGCTGAAGGAGTTTCATGGGAAGGAACTGTGTGAAGACTCTATCAGGAGAACAAAGTTGCAACCTTAATGACTATTGAGAAATGGGTAGTGGGTTGCAATTATATATATATATATATATATATATATATATATATATATATATATATATATATACATATATATGAGTCTTGGATTACATTCTAAAAAAAAATGTATGAGTGGAAGACTAACAAATGAATAATGGCCATTCTGATAACTGAATGGTAATGTGAAAAATGCATCGTTTCATGATTCATTGTGAGAAAAAGGTTTGTTTATTTACCATGAAGGTTGAGGTGAACCTAACTAATACTGCTCAAGGAAAAGAGCATGGAGATCACAATAAGAAGTAGATTGCATAAGCAAAGAAGGAGAAAACGAGGAACACTTTTCCCACCCTAAAAACTCTGAATTGTTTAATAGGGTTGTAAGCCTTAGAAGAGAAACTATGGAAACAAGTAGAGATGGAAAAGAGAAAATAAACCAATGAGTAATTTTGAATGAATAGTCTTGGTTAAGCTGTGATAAGTAAAGGTAGTGAGGACTTGGAAAAATAACTCAATTCGGATGAAAGTCCCAGGATGTGTAAAAGGAGTTGGAAAAAGGGAGAGCCCTTAACTCCTTTCTTGTTGTATACTATATTTTTCTATGGGATGAGAAATTGGTGTGTTGACTAAAGTAAATGTTTTTACACCATAATGATGATGGTTGTATGACTATAGAAACAATTGAGAATTGTTTATGTTTCACTCATGAAACTCATCAAGGATAATGTCAAGAAGTCAATAAATATATTATAGAACGTATCTGAAAATGTTTTATTGATTTGAATGCTATGATAAATTCATTTTAATTTCACATGATGACTACTATATTTGTGATATATGTCATGTGTAGAAAATAAATTGAAACTGTTGGGAAAGACAGTCACCAAAGATGGAAAACCTCAAGCAGAGGATGAATACAAGAGGGATTGTTGTTGAAATTTTTTGAAGGGACTCTAAAATCTCCATAAAGCACCACTGATGAGGAAGTATCAGAGAGGGTGTTGAAAGTCAGAACATGTATAAAAGTGTTCATGCCTATAAGGCATAAGCTATGAAGGGATTGGGTAAGAATCACTTCTGAAATAATTTTATTATTTTAGGGATATATGTAATTGAAGTCGAGAGGTTGGTTAAGCTCCAAAACACCATGATAAAGTGCTTATCATAATCATGGCGAACCTGAACCCAATATAAAGGGTACATTGGGTATGAATGTGGCCATGAATATTGCCACATTGATTAAAGTCATTTGATATTTGAATTGCAATTAGAAAAATTTGGTATGATGAAAGGATGCATATGTAAAGAACGATATTTCTTTTTTTCTTTGTACCCTTGAATAAATGAAATGAATTGGATTGTTAGTATGCATAGTTTTGAAAATATAATGTGCATGAAAACTAATAATTGCTTGGATGAGGAATGTTTAAATTGCAGGAAGAAAAGGGTCTTGGATATGGAAACATTATAATCCCATAAGGAAGACCAATTGTATACTAAGCTAAACTGTTATGGGAAGGAAAGTCCCATACTTGTGAATCTGGTTCCTGTGTGGAACATATATGAAAATAAATGATGAATTTGGAAATTTATGGGTGACAGATTTGCACGAAAATTCTAAATTTGAAATTCATGATAATATCTCATAATTTCTGTATACTTGTGATACACGTGAGATGAAAAAAATATCTATCTAGGAATGACAGGTGAAGTTTTTCAAGCTAGAAAGCATGAAAAAGGATATTGTTCAGAAAAGAGAACCTCGTGGTGATCTGTGATCTCCCTAGAATATCTTATGTTGTGGCAACATAGGACGGAGGGATGCCTCGACAAAGCAAGTCTAAGGGATGCCTCGAATGTAAGGCTCAATGGCATCTCTAGAAAAATTCATGAAAGAAATCCTTGACAAGGAAAGATGGATCACCTGAGGGATTGTATAGTAGAGAAGGGGATGCCTGAGCCTGGGCCTGGAGGGCGAGTGACTACAGGGAAGAGGAGACTCTGATAATTCTTATAACTATTGAATTGGATCATGCACATAATGGGTATGTCTAGGAAAAACAGTGAGCCAAGATAACAATACATCCATATGGATGCAAATCTATGAACTGCATAGATAAGTATTGTGCCAGATTATGAATTTTTCCTCTTGAATTTTTCACAACAATAAAATGTTTTCGCATTAAATTGTGATTAATATGCTTGTTGTCCAATATTATTGAAGGCAGGTGACAAAGGCAAAGAGTCTAGAAAGGACCTGACCAAGAAAGAGCATAAATATTTCTAAAGTAGTTGAATGAAAAAGGCATGACATGTGTTACTGAGAAAGAACATTGAGGATAGTTTCCCTTTTAAGGGGGAGGGGATTGTAACACCCATGTTTCCCCCATCTCGTAATTAATCATTAATTATCATCACCATATTATGGCATGGGAAAAATGTAAATGTATTATTATTTATATTTCCAATAACTGACTGTGGGGGTAGAGCATTGAAGTATTAGCCATGATATCACTAGCAAAAAGAGTGAGGAAATAGTAGAGAAGGTTCATTAGGTCAAAATGATCCAAATTCTTCTTGTTGAAATAATAAGCCTCATCCTGATCCCAAGGAAAAATAAGTTAATGAAATAAGGATTGGTGGTTGAACAACCAACTACCCCGATGAATGGAAGGATGGAGAGTCTAGCTGAGGAGACAGAAGGTTGTCAGCTAGAAGTACCACAAAGTGTAGTTTTCTTGCAGGCCCGGATTGACCCAAGTTTCTTCGGACAGAAGGAATAGGACAAGTCTAGAACATTACTGGGGAGGAAAAAGGAATGCAAAAATACACAGGAGGGCATACAATAAGGATACCATTACCATAGGGGGCATGTGATATGAATATGCCAAGAGGAAGCAAGGAAAATAATAAGTTTCTCTCGTTACTGGAGAGAACCCAGAAAACTTGACCTGAGCAGAAGGTCGTGAGCTTGATGTTGAGGGAGCACCTAATAAAATTCACAGAGGCTGTGATAGAGAAAGAATCTCTAATTAAATTCAAAGTTTCCCTAGTGATATCATGGCTCGGCACAGGGGTGGCCAGAGTGCTAAGAATGAATTCCTTTGAGCTTATGGTTGGGTGGAGAGGCGAACACCCATAGTTAGTTGGTCGGCTATCAACTGTAATAGATAAGTATTACATAGACTCTGCAAACTTGAATTTAAATGTATGATTGAATGCTTGTATTCAGTCTATAGAGATACATCCTTGATATATAGGGATGATGGCATATTATTGTATCTTATTGGATGCTAGATAATTGTGACTCTGGCGGTCTAACCAACTGAATATTTTGAGGTAGATTTTGACCATTATCCCCTGTCAATGGTTTTCTGCTTACTTTTACCTAGAGAGGGAAAACTATCAGTAACAGGTTTCTAAACGAATTTGGGACATAGGGCATTGGCCTCTGTACTAGTTAAAATATTTCTCAAAGGGATTACTTAGGTATTAATTCCACAAGTAAAGAGCTAGGATAGACTCCACAAGATCATTTGGGTCTGGTCGATCCCTCAATTTACATTTCCTATTTTAGAACTTGAGTTCTGAGAATGGAAGGCACTTCATTCAAACAGGTCGTCTAAGTAATCACGGGCTCATTCCCATGGACTTAATATAAGTTCAACTAAGAGATAAGGGTGTAGCCCTTGAAACTTATCAAAAGCTTCATATGACCGGAACCATGGAACCTAGTGCTACGCCTGACAGGAGCTAAGCCTTCTAAGTTTCGGGGATTCGAGGGTTCGGAGCTCTGAGATGCTGGAATCCTCATAACATCCAGATTGTGTCGAAGGTGACCTATCAAACTGGTAACTTGAAGGATGACCAGAAGCTGGTGGTCAGATACCCGTCATCGTAGGATTCATCCCCTTGCTAAACCTCGATCTACTCCTCAGATGCAAAGTAACGCGAGATGCAGATCTGAGGGTATTCGGGATCTCCCCTAATCATTGGATCTACATCATGGTCACTCTAACTTTGAACACTTCAGGACAGCATAAGTGTTATAAAATGAAAACCCCCGAATGTTAGAGTTGTGAAGCAATGTGAGATTTTGATCTAAGGATCCTTCAGGACCCCTCTCAGTCGTTTTATTGTGGGGAAGAATGTATCACGTCGAGATCATGTGAGGGTCCATGTGTTGGGAAATGGTGATGCCATGTGTAGTGGCATTCTGACATAGTAAAGAGGTGTCGGTAACCTGAGGCAGGTGCCACGCGTCTTGCTAGTGTGTTTCGCGTTGATAGGTGTCCCTATGGGAGTGGTCGAACACTGAAACCTAGGGACCTTTGAGCTAAAATTGTGAGTCTTTGATCTAGGAATTCCTTTGAGAACCTCTCCCAACCATCCGATAAACTAATGGAAGGATAACGTGTAGCACTCCGACGAAGTCCTACTCCAAGAGAGAAAGGGTGTTAAACAATTAGAACCTCTGAACACCAAACTCAGGAAGTAACGAGGACCGTTGATCTGAGTGTGCTTTGGGATCTCTCCTGTCCATTGGATCTAGATCGTGGTCAGTCCAATGTTTACCTACTCTAGGGAAAAATGAGTGTTAAACAGGGTTGCCATTTAACCCACTCTGACATTTGTATCCTGTTAAGAAGTTCTGAATTAGAATAAAGGACATTAAAGAGGTTTATTTTTTACAAATTTTCATATACCCGACATTGCTTCGCTGCCAGCGGGCCTGTTCAGTACCCCGGCAAAGTTGTCTTGGCGCCATGCATGCATTTACCTGCTTCCAGTAGACCTGTTCAGCATCCCGACGGGTTTACAAGGACTTCCCACAGCTCTTATTAATAATTTTATTTTGTTTTTCATAAATATATAGCTGAGCGGGGTGACGCTGAAAATCTTAATATTTTAACATATATTTTTATTTTTTTTAAGACCTCATCAGAATTTTTTAGAACTATCCTTTATTTAGATCCAGAGATGTTTTATTTACAAAAACAACTTCCTAAGATAGGGAGACATCTTCTGAGTCATTCCTTTATGGAAAAGGGACAGCGTAAAAAGATAATAGATGATCATGACAAGCTTTTGCTCAGAGATCAAAATCAACCATCTTCTTTCAAACAATAGACTTTTCCAACATAAATATAAATTTTAGAATTACCACTAATGTTTATACAAATTCTCTTAGTAGTTATTTCAGCGAAGGAATTTTCTTAGGTCTGCATAGTTCAACATACATGTATGTTTGAAAGAAAACACCAACTGATAAATTCAAATCAAAATAAAAAACAAAAAGCAAACGAAAACGCAAACAAAAATAAAAATATTTACATAATATACAAGGGTAGTTATCAAGAAAAGTATCTTTTCAAGGCTTGGCCATTCACCGGATAGGTGTCAAGCTACCCTTCAATATTCTACAATCGAAAATAATTGGGACCCAACTTTTCAGCAATTAAAAACGGTCCAAGCCATAAGTTTTGAAATTTTGTGTGTTCTCCCTTTCCCTCATGCGGTTTGTCCCACTTCAAGACGAGATCGCCTACTTCAAAATTCCTATCAGAAGCAGACTTAGAATCGAACCATCTTTTAACCAATTGTTGATGTTGATCTAACTTACATTTAACTTGGGCTCTTACTTCTTCTAGCTTCATCAAAGCGTTAATTCGGTTTTCTAAAGGGGGACAATCTTCTTCTTGAACTTTCTGTGACAACTGAAGCGAAGGAAGAAGAATGTGAGGTGGCAGAATTGCTTCTCTGCCATAAACGAGAAAAAAGGGGGAGCTACCTATAGCTACCTTTGGCGTTACCCTATCATCCCATAGCGCGTTCAGTAGCGCGTTGTGCCAATTTTTGTGATTTTCAACCACAGTTCTCTTGATAATTTTAATCAAGTTCTTGTTTGTTGATTCTGCCAATCTGTTGCCCTGGGGGTAGTAACTAGCAGAATACTTCAACTTAATTAATTTTTCCAAAGTGAACTCGCTCATCTCAAGAGAAGAAAAGTAAGAAGTGTTGTCAAAGACTAGACAGTCAGGGATACCGAAACGAGTGATAATATTCGAATTTAGAAAGGCAATTACCTGACTGGTGTTGACAGTTCTTAACACAGCAGCTTCAGACCATCGAGTAAAGTAATCTGTGGATGTCACAATAAACTTGTGTTGTTGTGAGGACAGAGGGTTAATTGGACCTATGATATCAAGGCCCCATTGCTGGAAAGGAGAATTTACCGAAACAGGTTGCAAGGGAAAGGCTGGTTTTTGTAACTGCCCCGATGCTTTCTGACAAAGGATACATTTACGACACAATGCATGGGCATATCTAAAAAGCATTGGCCAGTAATAACCGACTCTTAGAACTTTATGAGTAGTGGTGTCACCACCAAAATGACCACCAGCTTCTCCAGCATGCAATTCTAGCAAGACTTTTTCTGCTTCGTCCTTTTCAAGACAGCGCATCAATACGTCGTCAAAATTTTGCCAAAACAATATACCATTAATCAAATGAAAGGAGGTAGACTTTATCCTCAACGCTCTTCTCTTAGGGGGGTCTAAGTGACAAGGTGCTAACCCATGTTCAAGACAGAACCTAATATCGTCGTACCAAGGACTAACAAGGTTTTGTGCGCAACAGATTAGGCTTTGACCGCCTTGTCCTAGGTTTGACATATCACTATCTTCTTGTTGTCCTGTTTCCGAATCAACCAACAACTTACATAACCCTTGGCCTCTCACAATCTGAGCTGGGGTGATTTCTAATTCATACTCCTACAAGGAGGTGACCCAGTTAGCTCTCTTTTCTCCTAACTCCTTCTGCACTAACAAGTTCCTTACGGCTGGGTAGGGTACAATGACTTTCGTCCTTGACTTCAAAAGATAGGACCATAAGTGTTTGACTTCTTTGAAAACAACGTAGGCTTGCCGATCCACCGTTGGATAGTTAAGTTTGGAAACTTTGAAAGTAGAGCTCATAAAGGCGATGGGTACTTCGTGGTTCTCGGGATTCTTCTGAGTTAGGACGGCGGCATAGGAACAGTCAGAAGCAAAAGTATAGAGTGTAAAATCTTGAGAGAAGTCAGGTCTCATGAGAGACGGAGCGTCTATTATGGCCTTATTTATTGGATTGAAAGCTTGATTTTCTGTGGGTCCCCAGTGATATTGGGTGTCTTTCTTAATCAAATTCTGTAAAGCCCTGACCATTTCGGAGAAACTGGGGATGAATCTCCTCACAAAGTTAATCTGGCCTAAGAAAGACTGCATGGATTTTTTGGATGTAGGAGGGGAAAGTTTCACGATGACTTGAGTCCTGTCGGGGTCAATAATCATTCCTTCTCTAGACACAATAAATCCTAAGAGTTTACCCTGTTCTACCGCAAAGATGGATTTTTTGGGATTTAAGGAGATGCCACATTTACGACATCGTAGCAGAATGACTCGTAAGTGAGCTAGATGATCGTATTTGTTTTTAGAATAAACAGTCACATCATCTAAGTAAACTACGATGGACTGATTGATTAAGCCTCGGAAAGCAATGTTCATTGCTCTCTGAAAGGTGGCACCAGCATTAATCAATCCAAAGGGCATTTTACGATAAGCATAAGTGCCCCACGGGGTACAGAAGGTAGTTTTGAGTTGGTCTGGTGGAGACATTAGGACTTGGTTGTATCCAGAGAAACCATCTAGTAGGGATAGCCTCTCGAAACTAGATACCTATTGAAGGATTTGTTCCATGGGCGAGACAGGATAGTTGTCTTTATTAGACGCTCTATTGAGGTTTCGAAAATTGACGCAGAGTCAGATTTCCCCGTTTTTCTTCCGAACTGGGACAAGGTTGGAAACCCATTGAGTGTGCCTAACAGGAAAAAATATTTTATCACTTAGGAGTTTATTCAATTCTTTTTGAACGGTCGGTTCTAGTTTAGGGTGCATCTTCCTCAGTTTTTGTTGGAAGGGTAAGGTTTGGGGCTTCATCGGGATGACATCCTGTATGATATTACGGTCGAAAGTTTTAAGATCATCATACGTCCATGCAAAGACATCCTTAAATTCTTTAAATAATTTAACAAATGCAGCTTTTTCTTGTCGAGAACATCCCAAGCCTAGGTTAATGCATGGAGGGTTTTCATTAGTTCCTAAGTTTACTTTTTCATAAGACAACGAGGAACTATTGGTTTTACAGTTGACCGTTTTTTTAAATTTATCTTCAAAATCATAAAACTTCTCTAATCTAACTATAGATTTAGGTATGGAATTTACCATGTCCGACAGAGCTTCAGGAGTTTTCGGATCAGGTATTACTGTAAAATCGTGCAAATTGTCGTCGTGCATGCATTCGTCTATCACCGCGCCTTGAAAGGTTTCTTCCATGTATAGAAATTTGATGATCTACTGATCGTCGTAAAAAAATCTCCAGTTCGTGGTATTGTTAGGAATAGATGGTCGAAACAACAGCTCGACGGAGAATGCATCTGGGGACAAGCCTTTTGCAGGAAGAAGTTTAGAAGCTACATTAGCCAATAGATCTGCTTCAACGTTATTTAATCTAGGAATGGAATTTATATTGAAAGCAGAAAATTTATTCATTAAACTCCATACCTCAGACTGGTACCTCTTGAGATGCAGAGAGAGACAGTGGATAGAATCTCTTACCTGTCTAAGCACTATTTCAGAGTCGCCAAATATGACCAGGTTTTGAATGTTCATATCTAGATCTTTTCTGAGACCTTGCAGTAAAGCCTCATATTCTACAGTATTATTAGTACATTCAAATTCTAGTCTACATGCAATTAATGTCTTGTTACCCGCCGGATCGATAATGATGCAGCCTGCACCAGCTCCTTCTTTAGACTTAGACCCGTCGAAATATAGAGACCAAATTTGATTTCCATCGGGCACATGGGACTGTTACATAGAAGTTTTTGGTTGCATATATGCTACAATATTGAACTGTTGTTCTGGATTGATGATAGGTGAAGCCTCGGCCATGAAATTTCCGAAGAAGGTGTCCATCCCTTGGACTTCGGGTGAATCAATAGAAGGTGTATATGGTTTGTTAGGATCATTCAAATCTGTGACCATGAACTTAAGGTAGCATTCACGATTCACCCTGATCTTGTTAGGATTGTGATTCTCTGGAAGCCATAGGTGAGACCAGTCAGTCTTGAAGTAACCATGTAGCTGCTCCGACCAGTCCCTACTTAAAAACAGACCATACACTTCTGGGATATCCACAATGATTATATCAATAACCTGATGAACTTTGGGGTTAGACGATAATCTAATAAGTACATTTTTTAGTTCGCCTATAACTTTAACATTGGTTCGATCAAGTTGTATGATTTTTAAAGTAGATGGTTCCACTTCAGCGTTAATCTTTTGGAAGATAGACCAAAGCATCACATTGGATGACGCCCCTGAGTCCACCATACAATTATGCACGTTTCTATTGAAAATTTCAAAAGTTAACAAGAAAGGAGGTACATTTTTGTGAGTACTAAGAGTAGTAGCTTGTGGATTTTTACCCGCAGTTTCTAAAGCTACTTTATCTACATTATTTACATTACTTACATTACTTATAGGAACTACAGGAAGGCTTCCTTTATCTTGAGGATCAGGATTATTTTTGGTGGAAGTCTTCTATGGAACTTTGTTTTGCACAACCTTGTTACCATTAGAATTACCATTTTTGTCGTTCTCCGAAATATTTTGCAACATTTTTTGAAGCAGAAATGGAAACTTCAATAACTCATAAATAGAAATGTTAGCCCTTAACTTTTTAAGATCTTCAACAACATCATAATCTAAGTTGGGTTTCACATTGCTTTGTTTAGTCTCAGCTGATTTAGATTGCTTTGGAGGAAAAGTTGTAGTGTTTTTGGCAGAAGGTTTGTTTGTTGTCTTACTCCTGGTATTATAAGGATGAACTGTCTCGAAGTTAGCTTGAAAGATGCTATCCGAGAAGTGTCCAAAAATGTTTGGAGAAGACTCTTCTTCTTGAGCGGTTTCTTGTTCAACTACCTCCTGAGGGATTTCATGGGGCATCAAGTTATCTTGGGCCTCTAGAATTGTTTGAAGGGCGCATTGCAGGCTTTCTAGATTAATGCCTTCGGTGGTTGTATTAGGTCGGTTGGTAGGAAAAGGATTCTGGAACGGGGGTTTGTAGGGTCCTTTACTCGAGGAAGCTTCTTCGGTTGACCTTTTTAAGTCTATAACTTGATTTGACAGTTTTTGAACAACTTTAGTTAATTTTTCCAAATCAGAGTTTTCAGGTTGTGTTTTACCTGGAGTGGGTCTGGGGAGAATTTCGATCTTCTTTTTGGAAGAAGAACTAGTCTCAGTTTCGTTGCTAGAAGAGTCTTTAAGAATAAGTATGTCTTTTTCAATCTCGCTGGCCTCTTCGAAGGCCTCTAACAACGTGGCTTTCTTAGATCGTTTAACCCAAATAGCTATACTTTGATGCAAGGCTTTAGTGTAGTAAGCTATTATAAGACTCTCAGCAGGCATGGAATCTACAGGGATTCGGTTTTTAAGTGTTAAGAATCTTTGAATAAAGTCTTTAACTTTTTCTTTTGGGTTCATTCTTAATATAGAAAGGTCCATGACTAGGACTTTCGGAGGTTTACCGTCTCCGAACTTTTCCAAAAAGCATGACTCAAACTTTTCCCACGACACGATGGTATGGGGTTATTGGGCAAAGTACCATGTGGATGCATTGCCCTCGAAGGTATAAGGGAACAACCTACAGGCAACATCTTCATGTTCGACATTACGGAGTCTAATGGATAACATAAACTTTTTAATGTGATCTTCAACGATCTGTTTTGAGTCAGGGTCAAACTTGGGAATCCATTTCTCCAGGTGTTTAGGTAGAGGGTGCTGAGCTCCAGGTACAACTTCAACATCTTGATCAAGCCAGGGTCTAGCAGGGTTGTTCTGATTTGCCATTGGGGTAGTGGGTGTGGAAGAATGAGAAGGTGAATTGCCTTCGTCTGACGAGTCTCCTTCAGAAGAGGAAGGAGATGATGGAGGAGGTGAAGGAGGTATCCCAGATCCTCCTGCAGAAGGATTTAAGATTGGAACTGTGGGATTCACAGTGAGGTTAGTGTCACCTAATTGTTCTCTGATATCAGATAAGTCCAAAGGTTGACCCCACGGACGGTTTGGTTGCCTAAGACGAGCTAAGGCACTATGTGTTTTTATAAGAGATTGACGGACAATCTCTTGTATGTCACCACCTGTAGGATTAGGGGTTGCTGGCTCAACTGTGATCTGTGGATTGTCGATTGAAGTAGTTGTTGTTTGAGGGGGAATATTATCGTTTGAATGGCTTCTAGTCACTATAGGTGAGTGATTAGAGGGGGGAGGAGTCTTGCGACCACCTCGTGCCATTAATTAAGTTCAGGCCCTCCTTCTAGCGCCATTTGTTGACGGGCGAAATCGACCGTTCGTCAACTGAGAGAGTGGAACTGGTCCGGGGTTGTCTAATAACCCAAGCCGTTTGGAATGAACCACCCTGATGGGTTTAGAGGCTCCGTTAGACAATATAAGGTCCTAAGAAAACAAAATAAAAACTATTCTAAACTAACTAAAGTAACAAAAACAAAATGAAACAAACTAATAAACTAATCTAACTAAAACTAACTATTAAACAAACTAAACTAAAACTAATTATTAAAACAAACTAAACTAATCTAACTATTCTATATATACAATCTACTAACTACTACTATAATAACTCTAACTACTTAACTATCTAACTACTAATTGAAATATGACTTATTCACAAAATATACAATATCTACAATTTACAGATTTAAATAAAACCTGAAAAACTCATTTATATTCTGCCTTGATGACAGAAAAAGATATTTTTAATTTTTGTAATTTTATGAACAAGAAATAAAACAGAAAACTAACTTAACTAAAACACTAATCTAAACTACAAATATAACTAACTAAAATCTTAATATTATACTAAACTAATGAAAATAAATTACGAACTGACCTGGAGAAATGCTCCAGATTTGTCTTGTGTATGATGATCTTCTAAGCTGATCAGAGGGAGGAAACCCGCACCAAATAATCTGGAAGCTTCTCGTAAACAATAGCTGCAATGCTCTTTAAGTTGGTTTACAAGACAAACAAGACATAAAAATCACAACAATCATATGATTTATAAATCTCCACAATTAGGTAAACCTGTTATGCAAAGACTTATACAAAATAATTCAATTGATGAAGAAGATAAATCTGTCATTCATAAACTGAATCAAATAATTGTTGTATTTTTAAGTAATGGAAGAAATCAGATATGGATGAAACATTAATTAATACATATCATTCCGCAAAAGACTATGATAGCTAAAGCAGTCACTAATCTAATGCAAATTGATAAACATAAACATGAAACAAAAGATTGATATTATGAAAGTGAAAGATGTAGCAGAACATCAACTTCTGTCTCAGTTTGTATTAGATATCCATAATCCTGGTTCTCCCACAAGCGAGGATGATCCTTATTACAAAAAATAATAAGTATTTATAAGTTTTTCCATAGGGTAAAACCTCCCTGTGGAAGTTATCAAAACTGTTTACATAAATCTGGGTAGATATCCCAAGTTTAACTAAACTAGGAAACTACAATAAAACTAAACACACAAATATCCCCTAGAATGCCCAACATGTCCCATGCAATTCGAATTTACCTGAAAAGGGCAAAAAATGAACAAGTTAGAAGGATTCTTTATTAACAAAATGATAAAAATCTAATCCTATAGACTAGCTACAGAATCGTCTGATTCTGTGGCTGGTCTAAATAAGACACAGAATCAACATTAAAATCAATTGAAAATATTTTAAGGAAATTAAATTCAATTATCATCCAATCACTATTTGAAAATGAATTATTCAATTTGAAATTGTTATACCATTCGAAATCAAACAGGATCAAAATCATTCAACCGAATACAGAGATAGGTGTACTTTGTTTCTTGTTACCACAAAATCGAACGAACAGAATAATAATCAACAGTTATGAAATCGTTTGATATCCAATTGAAACCGATGTAATCAAAACAAATCATAAGTAATGGTTAAATAGGAGATACAATTGAATCCAAACAAAATCATTTTCCAATCATTATAGTTGTAACGACATAGCAAACGATTTAAATCATAAGTGAATTAAACCAACACTGGCGTGTAACTGTCCATAAATGAATTCATAACAGGATCAATCAATTAGTAACAGAGTTCGTAACAGATGTCTGATTGTTTGTTATTAACCAAATGGACCGACAAGATCGATTTACCCTGATCAAAATCATTTCTTTTAAACGAATTATGACCAGATTTAACATATATACCAATCGTCGATCTGGATTTAACCAACTCGTTTTACAAATCAAAATCAAATAGAGCATTCATTTATGATACGAATCTAACAACAATCCAATCCGGCAAATCAATCGGTTGGGGTTCATCATAGTTTTCATGAATCAAATCCATTCCATGATTCAGGCACATTTGCATAGACTTAAATGAGAGAATTATTTTATAAAAATAGAGTCGTTCTTTCCAAATTAAATTGAACAAAGTGGTATTCCTGATCTTAGAAGATTACATGACATAACATATCATAACAACCAAAATCATTGAAATCGTTTACCAGTCACAGTATGCAAACCATAATGAAATCAAATCCAAAGATGATTGCATTCTAAATTGAGCGTGAAAAACTTCCTATTCAAAGTAGATATAGAACGAATTCAATTGAAAGAAAACGATCAGTTTCGTTAACTTAATCGGGCAAACCAACAAATCAAATTCAAACGAAAACCATTCAAATCTAATAAAAATCTATCGATGGCTATACTGGGAATGATCAACTCGTGTATTTAAAACGAAATTCCATCTATTTTAGCAAAGCAACACAATATACAGGATGAACACATTATGAGAAATCCATTTCGAAATACAAACAGGGCTATTCGAAGATTAAATTTCAAATAATATATTACTCATGGTGACTCACAAAACTAAAACAATTTTGAAATTCATACCTGTGAGAAGATGGCTTGGTCACGACAATTTAGAGTTGATAACGCCTGTGGCTGATTCAACATTCTTGAAAAGGATGGAGCCTGTTGTCTTATGCTTATTGTCAGTTGCTTGGAGCTGGTCTCTTTGGCTGGTTAATACTGCAATTTGATCTTCCAGCGATTGAATTTTCGATTGGAGTAGGGGAACATCAATGTAGTATCATTCCAACCATAACTCACATTGGTCACAGGAAGGTTGTTCGGGTTTCGTAAGAGTAGGCGAGGGTTTGGACATATGGCTGAGGGTTTCGCTAGGAAATTTAATACCAGGGTAGCCATGATTATCTTTTAGACAAGGGGGAAGATTTGTCACAAAATCATAAGGTGGTTTGGGGCATAAACCCTACAAGTACAGGTACTCATTGGCTAAAAAATGTTCTATGTCCGAGTCAGAATCCTCACTAAGGATTATAGGATTTGACTCAGTGGAGGGTTTAGGTTTGGTTCTAGCCATCCTTGAAATGAGCCTAGCGTTCTTTTTACCCTTGGCATTAGTAGTAAGGTTTGCCTTAGGTTTTCTACTTATAGGATTTTTAATAGCCTCAGCCTTCTCAATTCCAATGTCTGGTAAGTCAATAGGAGGGTCGACTGAAAACTTAGGAGTGGGCAATAGGATATGGAAGGGCATGGGTGGTCTAGCCTTGACTTCACTCACCACAGGCTTGTCAACCTGTATCGGATTTGTGTCCTCGAAACCATTTCGAGCGACGAAAGTTGTCCAGCTATCACCATGTAAACTCAAGTGATAAACAACGATAAGTTTAATAAGTCCATGGTGGAACAGGCTGCTGTCAACCTTCTCCTTTTTAAACCTTTTCGACATTTTATATAAGCTGTGCTGAAAGTAGAAAGGCATGTTCACCGGGTACGCTATAAAATGCATTAGCAACCGCATGTGGTAGAGAAAAATGAGTTCGTATCGACCTTCATAGGTCACGAACTACTTGATTAGCATCAAAAGGTCGTGCCATCGTGGCTTGAGCATAGATATGGGCATACCTCTATCATAAGAGGTGACTTTGCACGAGAGAAACAACATCAGGCATGGAACCTCTTCTAATTTCAAATTTTTGAACCAACGCTGACCTGTGGCAGGTAACCCTATAGCAGAACTGATAAATCCCTCGTCGATTTCCAAATGGATATCACCCACCTTTGCTCTACAACCATCGAAAGTTAAAGCGAATTGTTGTGCCACGAATAGGTTAAAACCCTCAAATCTCTGCATGAAGGAGAGCCAACCATTAGCCTCCAGGTCTTTCCAGGCATTGTCAAACATTAACAAGGCTTGGTTGTCGTTTGGCTCGATTCACACGACTAGTTCCATGGAGCCGAGCGCATGGTAAGTCCAGGGTTTGAGTCATAGCACACACAGGAGTGAAATGCATGCAGGGCTATCCGAGCTAATAGAGGTAAACGGTGAGTAAGGGATAGGCATAAATTCCATCGTGCGAAGGTGGTGGAGTTTATCTCTACCATGAAAAAGTGTTATTACCAAAGTACAACCGTCGATTTACATAGTTGTACTACCCATTATAGCATAGTTTGACAATTATGTGAATTAGCCGACCAATGAATCAAATGGCAAGTGTATAAACCAACACACAATCAATCGTTGTGCCAAAGTTTTAAACCATCAAATATTCAATTTGAAACCAAAACCAAATAATTAACCATGCGCCAATGTATTGTAACAGCTCATATCAATTGTTTAACCAATGTGCCAATGGGTCTCCAACATACCAATAGTTATGAAAACAACAATATAAGGATTATATCAAAAGACATATATATTAAAAATTTAATCATAACCCCTATGCATTTTCATGAAATCAATGGTCAGGTAGGTCGAATAAAATGCTAGTCCAAATGCTAATGCCTTACAAACTCAATAAAACCAAATTAAAAAATCAATCGAAGTATGAGTACCGATCAAAGGATCTTACCAGTTGTATAATGATAAATAAAAGGTAAGCGCAATAGGCATATCGACAAAAGAGATATTGGCAGTTCAAATAATGACTTCAATGCGACTTTGAAAGGATAATTTTTCACGCTTACAGTCATGAAAACAAAACGAAGGCAAATGTGGAAATGTCGCAAAAAATGAAAATGTCGTTTATTAGAAAATTGCGACGAAAAATTGATGTTTGCAAACCAATGGTGTAGGCAGCTTATAAGACACTAGAAAAAAGTGAATTGGCTGCCAACAAGTAGATATTGTTTAATGATTGAAAATCAATCTGACGAATTGGATATTTATGTGGGAGCTCAAAGCAGATCACTACTTATTAACCCAGGAAAATTGGATCCAGTTGCTCATAAATTAATTCAATCGGTGGAAGTTGTGATACAAATTTGTAACCCGTAGAGACAGAAAATGAGTCATGGAAAACCATCATGCTCTTGAGATTATGTAATCTTTTTATTTGATCAATAAGAATACTGATTCTCATTGTCCCATGGATGTTTCCCTGCTAAGGGTTTTTCCACATAAAATTGTTGTGTCTCTTGTGCGATCTCTTGTTTTTTTGGTTGTAAATTCTCTTGTTTTTTATTCCCCTGCACAACATATTTGGCATTCTATTTTATGGTGGTGTTTTAATATTTCAAATTATTAAAGATGAATTACTTAATACAATTATTGATTAGCAATTTTTTAATAATCCAAATTATCAAATATGAACTCCATAATACAAGTATTCATTAAAATATATAAGTTTATGAGTGTAAATTCATCATAGTTTGAGATCTTTTATATAATAAAAATTTCAATGTTTTTTTGGATGTTTGATAGATCCCGAATCAAGATTAAATTAAATTAATGAATTGTTAAACTCTAAAAAATGTTACAAAAATATTCATATTTTTATTTTCTTTATATATAATGTATGTATGTATACCCCCTAATAGGTGAATGGAATTATTAAGAACCAAATATCTTTGAATAAAATGACCACACAAGATATATGGAACAATATAGAAGAACAACACTTTTATTCTTATAAAACCCTTATGGTAGGGAATTAACATACAATGGATCCTATTATGGAAGGGATCCTCTCTTGTTCACTTTCCTCTTCTAGGGGGTATCCTCCTATTGAGTTACTTCTCCAAATACAATACTTCTCAACTTGTTTCACTACATTTCTTGAATCCATTTATATAGTGCTACCAACCCCCTTTATATAGTGATACCAACCACCTAAGAACATTCTAGAAGAGGAACCTTCTAGAAGTAGACCCTTCTAATAAGTCCTCTTACATTTGTTATATCTAACTACCATAGTGGGCCTTATTTAATAGTATAGTGGACCTAGTCCACCATACATCGAATGGCCTCCACTATTATCACTATGGGACATGCACCATCCCCCCCCACACTACCTCTCTATCTATACTACATTCCATCCCCCATATGAAATCGTTGTCCTCAACGCTTGTTATGAGGGTGTGCAATCATATACCAAGGTCCCATGGATAAGTGTGGACCATATTGATGAAATATGTAGAAGAAACAAGGTCCCATGTAGAAATGTGAACCATCATGCTGAAGTAGTCCAACTGCCACTGTAAACATGGGTCCCATATCCAAGTGATCATGTGAACTCCATGCTTAAGATATAAAAAAATTAATAGGATGTTGATCCAAAGGTCTACACTGATCATGTGGATCATAATATGCAAATCCATCCACATAGTTGGATAGGTTCGAAGATGAATATGGAAGGAACAATACTGCTGGAGAATATGAAAACTGGACACTGGTAGTCATAATTGGTTCCTAATTTGTCACACTGGTGTTCTCTATAGAAGGTGGAGTAGAGGCATCAAATAAAATATGAAAGTGGTTTTCATCCAAGAAATGAAAACTATCCAGATACCAATCATCGCAATCGACCTTAAAATTGTACCAAGCATATGCTTCTTGATTGTATTCATCCTTGATGCCAACATAATATACCTTCCTTGCCTTACAATGTTGAGCTCTTGAATATATTTGTCCTACGTATTCTGCATTTCAACTTTGATTTCTTAAAATGTTGTCTTGATGGATTCCATGATCTGAGAGAGAAAGTCCATTGGAAATACCACATATAAGATACCAAAAGAAATATCTTAAAATTATATATCTTATGGAAATGATATGGTAGAAATTTGAGCACCCCCTGAAAAGTAGTGAGCTCTACAATCTCGTCGTCATCACGAAGACACTAAAAAATGGTTGATTTTAAATTAGCGATATACTCACATCCGGAGATCCTATTTGGGTGATTTGTTTTTTGAAATCGACTATTTTTGAATGTGGAACTCAGATATGTAATTTATTTTGGAAAATTCATTCCTACCTACTACATAAATCTGAAAAACCACGTGGTCATCTGTGGAAAAACCTTGAAAAATGGCATATTTTAAAATGTCATTACCTTTACTTCCCGTACTCTATTTCATGCAACTTTTTTTTTAATTGGGTGTTTTTTGAGAGAAACTCAAATATACAACCTGTTTCTACAAATTTTGCACAGAAATATATACAAATATTCTGGAATGTCATGGCCCTCTTTTTCTTCTATGAAAAATCTGCAAAAATAGAAAAACAATTTTCCCACAATTCCTGCCAAGGAAAGTGCTCTGATACAACTTGTAAAGAATAAAAAATATCTGAATAAAATCACCACACAAAATATATGGGACAATATAGAAGAACCACACTTTTATTATTATTGAACTCTTATGGTAGGGAAACACCATACAATGGATCATATTATGGAAGGGATCCTCTCCTATTCACTTTCCTCCTCAAGGGGGCATCCTTCTATTGAGCTACCTCTCCAAATACAACACTTCTCAAATTGTTTCATTACATTGATTGAAACCCTTTATATAGTGCTATCAACCACCTAAGAACATTCTAGAGGAGGAACCTTCTAGAAGTATAACCTTCTAGTAAGTCCTCTTACATTTATTATATCTAACTGTCATAGCAGGCCTTATTTAATGGTATAGTGGACCTAGTCCACCTTACATTTAATGGCCTCCACTAATATTTCTATGGGCCCTTCGGGCCCCCACTACCTCTCCAGCTACACTACAGTTAATGAATTGTTAAACTCTAAAAAATGTTATGAAAAATATTCATATTTTTATTTTCTTTATATATAATGTATGTATGTATGTATACCCACTAATAGATGAATGGAATGTTGAAGTAATTCAACATAATTTTTCATATTAATGTTATTACTAGGAATTACTCTTGAAGGTGAAAAGAGTATGTGATTATAAGGTCGAATTTGTCTTTGGTCGTGACATATTGCATGGCATCAAATTTTCCTTTTATGGCACGACCCCAAGCATTCAAGTTTTGTGACATGTTACTCAAAAAATCACATTGGGTGAGAAACATCACATGAGATGAATATTTTCTCATTCACAATGGATTGCACCAAAAAATATTTTTCGTATGATGTGTCACACTACACTGAATTTTCTATCTTAGAGAAAACCTTCCCTTTATCTTATCACTGCAAAGTTTCTATCTCCATGACACACCACACAAAAATTATTTTTTTGTGATACATCGCACCACATGGAAAATGATTTTCTATGATATGTTGCACCACATGAATTTTTTTTTTTTGAGTGATATGTCGTACTACATGAAAATAATTTTACTTGCGAGTTTAATGGGAATTTAAATCAATATTTTTTTACTAGTTAGTTTAATAGGAATGTTTAGAAGAATCCCTTTGGTTTGAGAGGGATGACCATTATAATCCAAAAGAGTGATAGCATCACTGTAAACTCGGGGGAGCCTAGATTTTTCCTGACCTATTTGGACATTATGCATGTGGATGCACCTTCATATACAATACACCAATGGACAATGATGTTTCTAATTGTGAAAGGTATCTATAAGGCCACCAACAAAGGGAGTCGAATCTCTAAGTTGTCTAAGTCGAAAGTGATGAGGCGTGAGTCTGAAGGGTTGACTTTCCCTAATGTAGATAGCAAGGCCTTTCATTGTGAAGGGAAGGTTTTGAAAACAACCAGGACTGACATGGTCATAGGGGATTGGGCCAATTCATTGATGAGGCTATAACTATGTGCTTCTATGGCATATGGGTTATGAAAAACATGTAGCATAGGTGCCCGTGGTACCTGGGGGTCGGGTCACTATTGGGGTGAGGGATCATCACTGAGGGAATTGTTGGTAATGTAGGTGCATCTAATGTAGTCAGAGTGGATTCAAAAGGCATGCAATACTAAAAACTACGCATTTGGAGAAGGATATCATCATCGGATGTGAGAATAACATTATGGGTTGCAGTGTTACATGTTTGTCCTTGTCTTGTGTTAGGGTACTGACCTAGTTGATGTGGAGGGGGGGCAATGTGTTTTTTTGTTGCTACCATGCCTTCATGGGGGAATAGGTTATGTGATATTGTTGGTGATGAGAGTTGAGGGAATTTTTGAGGAACTGGTGGAACTCCCTATGGGGTAAGGGGTCCGGGGGTGCTAGACTCCTTCATGAATTTGTAATCGGAAATCTAGGGGAAGTGGTGAGTATAATGGTCATACTTGCCACATAATGCACAAAGGAAATTATTTCTAAGGTTATTTTTCTTTCCCTGTCATGGTTGGGCATTGTTGGTGTCAGGATTTGGGTTTTGATTACCTTCATTAGGATTTACCCTAGCTAATGGATCTTTTTGCTGAGGGTTCCCCCCTTGTCCCTAGTTAAGGTTAGCTTTATTTTTTATATTTCTTTTTTTATTGTTATGTGTTGTAGGAGACTTGACCATATTCATATGTTCAAAAGAGTGAAGCTGATGGATAGGTGAAGGTTGGAAAAACTTGACCCCATCTTGTGATTGTCCCTATAATGGGATCACATTAGGCTATGGGGCCCTAGGGAAGGGATAGTACAGATTTCTATACTATGGAGGTACATATGAGGTATATGACATGGAAGGTCCTTCATTACAACATGTGGTATATGGAGGACCTTTCATATATCTATGAATCAACATACTTTTCCATGGTATGAGATTCATAAGTTGTGAAGGATTGGTTCCTCTGACGTATGGGTGTGGTGGTGCTGAAAAATGTGGGATTAGTGGGGTAAGGTTCACCCATAGGAGGAGGATAGTATGGAAATCCTCCATAGTGATTTGTCCCATACAGAGGTGTAGGGTTACCATAAGGGTTGAGATGGGTCATGGATCCAACGGGATCATCTACAAAGTGGGATGCTCTGAGTTTCTCATGACCAAAAGGGAGAGGTCTTGGAGAATTGGGAAACACCGTGTAGAGATACCCCAACTATGAATCAATTAAGTCGAAGTGTTGGGATTTGATGATGGCCTGTTTTTTAGTTTATGGCATTGTGGTAGCCACATCTTTGGAAATATGTGTAACCAAATATTTGAGGAACCAATCTAGGCGTAACTCTAGAGTAGTTGTAATTTTACATAGGCCCCAACATTGATGCCATTTGTGGATATGATCCATGATATGAGTAGAAGTGGTTGAACATAATTCTAAGAGAATTGATAATCCCATGTCATGATGTGTTTGAATCTAAAAGAAGGCTAAGAAATCCTTGGATAAATATGTGAAGCTCACATGGTACCCTAAGGTTTCGTCCACGTGTGATTTCCTGGATTGACCAATTAAGGTTATTTGGAATACATATGGATGAACATAATCATATGTGATGTTATTGGGTGAGCACTAAAGGTGAAAAGTCATGACATGGTTAGCAGGGTCTTCGATTGATTTTCCCTCAAAATTAGGGATATTCGATGGAATTTTGGTGGGCATAGCTAGCCAAGTGGGATTATCTGAAATTGGATCATTGATAAGTTTCGTCAAACATAGTAGATTAAAAAAATACAAATATAGTAGTTGTTGTGGTCTTTCCATGGTGTGTGATCGTTTAGAGCCCCTTCTTGAGGAGGAAGGACTATCAAATGGGGTCGTGTGACCCGAAATTCCAAGCAATATGAAACCAAGAAAGGAGGAACTGATAACCACTACTCTCACTGGTGAGTGGGATGGTGGTATTGGGGATGAGGTAAAACTAGGAATACCTCCCAAAACTATGGGAGGGCCTTGAAAGTGTTTTAAACGTTGAATATTTAGTGGATCCCTTATGATTCCGGACAAGCAACTAAGTGTGCAATTGTGTTAAATCTGAGAGAAAATAAATGACAAGTGATTTTGAAAAAATTAATATGTCCTACTTTAAGATCGAATTAATAGTTGCATATGTTAAAGAAATAAATGAACATAATAAACATGTATATAGCAACTATAAAGTAAAATGTTGGTTATGTAGGTTAGGGTATTATCCATGTGGGGGATGATAAAAAAAAATCCATGTGTCTTATAGCTATATTGTCCTTCCTCTGTAATTTCACTAGGCCTTCCAAGAGAGATCGATGGTGGGGTCTCAAAACACCGATCGAGAACTAGTAAAGGTATGAAAAATCAATGATAATGAGGGGTAAAGGGGGCATATCCTGAAAGTACTAGTGATATTTCCCAATAGAAACAAAAAAAATTGATTTAGGTGAAATTGCATCCAAAAATTGCCACCTCTATAGACAATCATATTTTTTGGCCACTAGGTTACCTCGTTTAAGTGCATCATGGGACTCTCAGCCTAAGAAGTTAGTCACAAGCTAGGTAACCTCACGAGATCTGTTTTTATGAGGAAAAACACTCTATGGCATGGGGTAAACCACAACAGATGAAAATGATTGCAGAAATCAACTCTAATCTCAAGTATGCTATATAAAAAAACATGCTAACATGACAAGATAAAGATCCTACCTCGTCTAGGTGTTCAATGAAGTCCACCGTTGAGCACTTGACTCAAAGAAATACACCTGTAACTTGTCCTCAATAACCAATATACGCAATCATATAGTGATAATATATAAAGTTAGCACATATATTAGCATAATCCATCAATATTCATAACAAATACATCCATGGAATAACAATTCAAATATTTGTAAGACATCAATTGGACAAGAAAAGAGTATTTATATTAAAATGTAATCAACAAAAGTGTATGAATGAAAAAAATCTATGTTGGCACATTCGGAATCGAGAAACTAAGCCCCTTCCAACTGGGCCTCCGCCACTTCAATCCTCCACCAAAGGAAATATCATATAAGAGACACAATAAGGTTCTCCATCAAATGGGGAAGAGATTGGGGTTGAACAATGTGTTCAGACTTAAAAGGATAAAGGGAGGCAGACTCAATATGAAGTGAATAATTTCTCCAGAGTAACTTTGCTCTCAAAGTTGAATTCATCTCCTCTTCTCCATAGCTTGGATAAGGATCATTTATATCCTTCAAATGGAACTGAAGGGCCAAGTCAGAATGTTTCCAGTATATGGAAGTTCAAGGATCATGGATCCCATGATGTGACATGGAAACCTGACACCATTTTTTAATTTTGAGCACAAAACCGGATGTACGCAGGGTTCTAATGGTGCATTCTGCGTATACGCATGTTGTATAGTTGTTAGGGTGCGTATATGTGGAAAAAAATGTTTTTTAGCTCTGGGAACTACAAAAGGGGACTTCAAGACTACATAGGGAAATGGAAAAAGGCCTTTTGATCAAGTTTGCATGGGGTGAGACAAATCTTGCTATAACATCTGGGTGGATCAAGAAGTCATGCATGAAACAATCGAACCTCGACACTCACCCCTTCACGTGTATCTCCCTACCTTATGACGTAAGAAAACTTGCATTGGAGGATTTTAAGTTCCGTAAACAATGAACCATTGAGTTTTCAAAGAATGAAAAAGAGATAATGAGAGGTTTTTTGGATACCTACCCTCGAAATCTTAACTTAGACTAAAACATTCTTTTGTGACCTCCTATGGAGGATTTTAGTGAGTTATTAAGGTTTTGTTTTAAAAATATTTGAGATTAGGGTCATGTACCAACCTTGTTCCTTAAGGGTGTGAAACAAGGTCAACTGAGAACATGTAAGTCTCTTCTAATTCTCCTAGATCACTTACGGGAGGAAAGGAGAAGAGCATACTAAGAGTCATATGAACTTTTGAATGCATAAGGATGTGTGAAAGTGTTGTGTGCAAGAAGTGAATGTGAAAAAAAGATAGCGGTTATGTTTGTAGCATTTTTATGAGGAAAATATCTCTATGGCATGGGGTAAACCACAAAAAATGAAAATGACTGCAGAAATCAACTATAATATCAGGTATGCTATATAAGCAAATATGATAACAAGACAAGATAAAGATGTTATCTTGTCCAAACGTTCAATGAAGTCCATCATTGAGCACTTGACTCAAATCAATACACCTGCAACTTGTCCTCAATAACCAATATACGCAAGCATATGGTGATAATATATAAAGTTAGCACATTCAATAGCATAAACCATCAATATTAATAACAAATATTCCCATGGAATAACAATTAAAATATTTTCAATACATTGATTGGACAAGAAAAGAGTATTTTTATTAAAAGGTAATCAATAAAAGTGTATGAATGAAAAAATTATGTGTCAGCACGGTTCGAAACCAAGAAACTAAGTCCCTCCGAGTTAGGCCTCCACCACTTCAATCCTCCACCAAAGGAAAACTCATATAAGAGAGACAATGAGGTTCTCAATCAAGTAGCGAAGAGGTTGGGGGTTGAACAATGTGTTCAGACTTAAAAGGATAAAGGGATGCAAAATCAATATGAAGTGAATAATTTCTCCAGAGTAACTTTGCTCTCAAAGTTGAATTCTTCTCCTCCTTTCAACATCTTGTATATGGCCCATTTTTATCCTTCAAATGGAACTAAGGGGCCGCGTCGAAACGTTTCCAATATATGGAAGGTCAAGGACCATGGATCTCGTGACGTGACATGGAAACCCGACACCTTTTTTAATTTTGGGCACAAAACCTAATGTACGCATGATGTAATGGTGCAACCTATGTATACAAGTGTTGTATAATAGTTAGGGAACATATATGTGGAATAATATTATTTTTAGATCTGGGAACTGCAAAAAGGGACTTCAAGTTTGGATTGGGAAATGGAAACGGCCTTCTGAGAAAATTTTCATAGGGTGAGAAAAATATTGCTATAACAGATGCCCCCTAATGTGTGAGGTCAGAGGAGTATCTGCGATGGCCAAAATACATTATAATACTCAATAGTGGAGTAATGGAGACCCAACTGGACAAACTAGTTTCTCATGAGAATATTACAATCTGTACTGACTTTGCGCACATGGATACTAATTTGAATTACATTGTAGATCCATGTGAAAATATACCAAACATATGTTCATGTCCATGAATATGAAATAAAAAGGTGGCTACATGCCATAGGCTATCATAGTCACGAAAAAGGCCCAATAAAACCAATCTCAAAATCAATATCAAGATAATTGTATACAATGGAATACAATCTGATCTCCCGTGGTCACTGAAGTCACATAGGTATTGGTCCAATGAAAGATAACAACAACTCAAAAAAGCTACGACTATGAACTAATGTCTTTAAGTCTTCTACACGATCCGCCAAAGGTGCAAGTCTACATCATGTGAATAAAGGAGTTGAGATCAAACACAATGAGACTTTGTTTGATTTTCGGTCATTAAGGTATATCGTTAACAAACGCGAGACAACCTATCGATAATGAAAGTAGTTATCAAGGAACCGAGTACATTTTTACAAGTGTGAATAAAGGTGTTGAGGTCGAACACTTGAAGAATCCATCGATTATGATACATTGATGTATTCCCAACTATCGATGGTGGGAGAACCTACCACTAATGAATGCAAGCCTCTAGGTACTCATAGGACTCTAGTCCTCATTTCCAAAATAGATGGCCTGAAGTCGATGGAAGGAGACCCGTTGAATGGAGAGAATTAAGGAATCTCTCATCATTCAACACGAGGTACAAAGAAAGAGCTTGATGAATTGGAGGAATTCGGATGAATAACATGTTCACAAACCAACGACCCTATGCATCTTTTGTGTGCACCAGATGCAAGCGACACATGGAAAATACCCTTTGAATAACAACCAATAAGTAAAAATTTTGAAAAAGGAGAGAAAACCACCAATAAGGATAATGGAATCTAAGATAGTACATGAATCCCAATGTGTGAATATATTTATTGTCGTCAAACACAAGGGAAACCCCCCAGTCAACGACCAATGAGGAAATGTCGATTGTTGGGTTCAATGTTACCTAACAATGATGAAAGTAGGACAAGGGTGCATGATAGAACTACATCTTCATGCAACTCTCAGACTCACTGAAGGTATGGCTGACATGCAAATTCAAGATTTCTGAGGAATAGCCAACACAGGATTATAGACATCCTTTGAACAAGAGCATGAGACATATGGAACACTTTGGTAGCATTGACTCAATGATGAAACTTTGTGATGAACGAGGCACCAATCAAACTCTCTATAGGGACTGGAAGAATAATCGGTCGGGGGAGTAAACTCTAGGTAACGAGATCAACTTCCTAAGGTTGTGTTAAACCCAAAATTTTGATGACAAGTGGACTCAAAAGTTTGTTCTCTGTTTGAAGGCTAGACAACTACTGCCAATATAAGATAATATTATTTTCTCGCCTGTCCTTTTTTGTTTTTTCATAGTCAAATGAATGCTATGATACAAAGGAGGAAACAAGTGTCGCTAGTAAGAATCTAGTTCCAATAGTGGAACATACCTATTCTTAATGAAAGGAGGTGCATGCAGGATATGGAAACTCAGGGGAATGTTTCCTCTTAGGTATAGGGTGTCAAGATGCAAAGGATATAAACAAGGCTTTGCTTGGCTGATGATGTAAACTGTTGAGGTGATAGGATTATAATGCAAAAGCAAGAACCGGCAATAGGATCGATACTGCAAGCAAGAGAATGAGATGCAATTACAACTTAATGACAAAAAATGTCATTTTTTCATAAATTTAGTCTACTTGGTTTGAAAAAAGGGGTAAAATTACACCAAATAGATGTTCTTTCAAATCCAATTTATGAGTGTGAAAGAGACAAGTTCACTCGACAATATTTTTTCTTTTTGAGAGATTCAGAAAAGAGCTTAAATCATAATCATTGGGAGTCCTGTTAGGTATAGGTCAACATGATTATGAGTAAGAAATGAGGTTGAAATGCAAGGTCATATATTATATATAAGGGACTCATGGCCCTAATGATATAAATCTTTGCATGGGCACCGAATGGTGCAAAGGATCTAACTAGGGGACCCATGTTTGGTAAGTCTCTACCATTCAATAATGACACTTCTAGTTGCAAAAAGACGGTTCTTTGTTGCTACTAAATGGGTTTGTACCTAAGGCATATGAGCTGCAGTCATAGGATGATGCAAATGTGCAAAATGGATGGATGACCTATCCTATATGTTGGTTGATGAAAATACCTGTCCAAAGTTACAAATGAGTGACATGGTGCTATAAACTGCAAGAATCCATAGATAAAACCACCAAAACCAACTCCATCCACTATCGTATTAGTCCATTAGGCAAAAATATTAGTAAAAACTATGCAAAGTGGGTAAAATTTTTCTATAAATAGTAAAAAAAACAATTTTACTATACCATTTGTATTTTTTACCCAAATAGTGCATTTTGAACCAAATTGCCCCCAAATTTCAACTGCTGATTGCGGGAGCCACGAGTGACAAAATAAACAACCGTCTGGACCAGGTAATTCATATTTCTCCTCTCTTTATTTCCAGTGGATTAATATTTTCATTTATGTCTCCTTTTTTTAGTATTTCATGGTGCAACTTAGAAACTAGGGTATACGCAGGCTATAGATCATCGGGTCACGTATACGCATCCCTATACATGACTGTTTGCAAAAAAACCTGCATATAAGTAGCCCTATGCATGACTGTGTAATCTGTAGCTCATGTACAAGTCTATGGATAAGTTTTTTAAAATGTTACTAACTCAAATTTTAATCTTGCAGGATGGTGCTAGAGTGGAGAGAAAGAGAGCATGAAGAGGTGGATGTTTTAGTAGAGAGAGATCCAGGGTCCTAGATGGCCTTAAAAATATGTGGCTTGTATAATTTTTTTTCTCTCAAAGGTATGAGGGCTCAAGTGAGACTACTCCAGATGTTAGTGAACTACTAGGATCCGGATACGAAGACCTTCAACCCTGACGGGAAACCATTAAGGATTGGAGTTGAGGACATATACTTCTTGACAATATTGTCACGTTGGGGTGAGGTAGTCAACCCAAAATATCGAGGAGATGGGAGTGGCATGAATTTAAAGGACTACATAGCCACTCATTGCATTGCAGGGCCCAAGAAGGTAGGGGGCCAACGTCCGATCAGAGCGATAAAAAATCTAACTCTCAAGATTGTTGTCCTAGTGTTGACATGGATCACAGGATTGACCTCTTTGCACTAGGAACCTAGGCCATGTATGTTCTATTTAGTGGAGTACTTGGGACCCACGGTTTACAAATGGTGCACCTCACTGCTGGCTAACATGAAGAGCCAATTGATAGAATGCAAACTGGGTAGAAAGAGGAACTTCGAGTTCACGTCTATCCTATGTAGTTTTTTCTTCAAGCGGGTTCTAGGCTTAGGCCCTAGAGTCAAGATTTTTCTACATGGACCTCGCAATATATCCATGGTATGGTAGACTGAGGGGATGAGGTAGCAGGGGGGTGGTAGGGTTCCAACACCCTACAACGACGAGTTTTTCTTATTTTGGAGTCGACCTGTGATGGGTCTAGAGGACTACCCTTATGCAGGGATTGACTTCAGAGGAGGTATGGACATGTCATTACCACCAGGTTCCACCTATGGAGACATAGGTATGCAAAAGTTTTTGAATATTTCATTTTTTGTATTTTTGTAGAAGAAAACAAAAATATTTTTGGATGATGTCAAGTACTAACTAAACATGTGTGTGATGAATATGTGGGTCCAGGATGGCCGGACGGACTTCCATGACACTGGCAGAGGCACCAGGGAAATGAGCTAGTGGGAGGGGACACCGATAGAGTTCTTCAAAATGTGCAAGGAAACTTGTATCATTTGATGCAAAGGATTCCCATGGTTCAAGTAGAGGATCTACCAGAGGTGATGGAGCAGAAGGTGGTAGGTGTTCTCCGTGCTTGGGTATGACTCTTTCGGCCTCTCCAACACATCATAGTATGTTATCATGACACACATCTGGCACCATAGGCATATATGTCATGATTATTGTATTGATTGGTCGTATATGTATTTCGAGGGTGTGAGCCCCAATTTTGTACTATAACACCATATTTTTGGAGAAATGAAATATATATAAAACATTGGTCTTCGGATTTACTTATATTACAATGTGTGCATTGATGAAAGTGTTTTATTTTCTTTAGTTATGTGACAAATTCCAATATAAAACAAAGTTAGCATATGCATTAGATACATAATTAGAACTTCTAGGTATGTGATGAGAAGTAATAAAATCAACTTGTCGTTCCAAAAGTCATACCTGTCAGAATCATCGGAGTAGAGTAGGGTCTCGCACACGGTAACTGTCATTCAACTGACATACTACTAACTAGGAGTCTAGATGAACTTTTAAAGACAGAATACCATGTGAAATGGCATCGCATAAAAGTTTTATAATGACACTATATTCGACCACATTATTCATTGATGGCCCTAGGGAAACACCTCCTGAAGACACCAGTATACCCTCAGGTGACTAAAGAACCTGTTGGGGTCCTATAATCATAGGTAACTTGATTCTTCAACTACTTATTTGGCGTTGCTCCCGTGATGAAGACGTCTGGCTTGATGGACGCTTTTGATCCCTTTCCCCCGCCCATCCATTTCCCTCGATCCTTCATCACCCTGTTGCATCCTTCATCAACCTCTGTGCCACTCACTCCCTTGTCCATGTATCCCATTGGCTACATCTCGCCCACCACTCATTCCTGCACAAACAAGCTTAGGATAAAAACATTAGGTTAGTAATAAATAGTTAGTGGTATTTTTTAACACTAATTAGTAGGATAATGTTAATATTAATTAAAATAGTGTAGTTAGATAAATAAACTAGGTTAATCTTATTCATAATAAATTAATTATTGATTAATTAATACTTAAGTAATTAATTTAGTGGTTTAAGTTAGTACTTAGGTTAGTATTTTATTAATCAAAACATTAATTAAAGATTAAATAAAAAACAATTAAAAATAAAACAATATAAAAACATAAAACAAATATTAAAAAATAAAAACAAAAACAAATTATAAAAAATATAAATTAATTAACAAATTAAAGAAAAAACAATAATAAAAAACACATATTAAAATAAAACATATAAACAATAATAAGAAACATATTAAAAATAAAACATATAAAAAATAAAATATACAAAACAATATAAACATTTAAATAAAACATATATTTAATAAAACACATTTATAAAACGAAAAAGAAAAAATTTAAAACAAATAACAAAAATA
>JZKD02S0058297.1:95769-111549 GCA_000966675.3 Picea glauca | reverse complement strand
GAGCAAGTGGTATTGGAAGCAACAAGTGTCACCTCATGGTGAACTCGGACCCCCCCCTCCCAATACCACTTACCACCTCAGGGGGTCCGAGCAAATCACTTTACTCCTGCAAAACCGCCCTCCCAACTTCAAAACTGTTGTTTTTGCCAATTTTAACCTGTCGACTTCCAGGAAGGATTACGAAAAAATGGAAACAAATTTTCAAAATTTGAGAGAGGTTTTTGTTTATCACGGGCTGAAGAAGAAAAGCCTGTCCCAGAATTTACACATATGCCAGAAGTTGGGAGAATTCAATCCATATATCAGACCCATTTTTCAGTTCTTCGTTTTTTCCTGTTTCAGACCTGATTTTGCGGGAAATGTTTCAGTGAACTGGAGATAAAATTAGAAAAAATGAAAGAGTTTTTTGTCCAGAACATGCTCATATACAATAAAATATTTCATTTTAAACACAAGTGTCATCGTTGAGGAGAAAAAAATGTCTGAGTTGATCCCTTTTTTTCAGCAATTCGATCTGTCTTTCATGGCGGACAGTTCAGGATTTTCAGAGATTTTATTTCTATTTTTCGCCGAGATGGTTGAATTCAAAATTCAAAATCTTGAGGGGAGAGTCTATTCTATATATTGTAACAAGTCGAATGTACAAGGATTAGTCAGGGACCATGATTTAATCTTGTATCAGAGCTCACATAGCTTTATGTATTTCATCAATCCAATAATATAGTCACAGTAGTTACATGATTCTTGTGTCAAATCCATTCGTGAATTTTTTCTCACTGTAATTTTGTTTTCCTCCATTTTCATATGTGTTTCTTTTCTCTATTGTTTCGAAGAGATTTAAGATCGGGATTTGTGTAAAAACAACATGTTCCTAGTTTAAAGCAATGTCAATGTTTTCCACGGAAAGTTAAATGCAGAAGTCTTTATTGCTTTGTCTTTAATTCAACTTTTTAACATTTTTCCCCTCTGCCATACCTCAAGCCTATGAATATCTAGTGATTTGCCTACCTTTCCCTATAAGGCTATCTGTAGAATTTGTTTTTGATTGAATCTTAGATTGTGACTCCATTACCCATGGTTCCTCTTCCTTTCACCTATCCAACTCAAAAACAAATCATATTTTGCATAACTAGCCTAATATCCAAATCCAAACAATGTTATATCAGATAGAGAGATCCCTCTCCGAGTCTTGGAGGGATAGAGCCTTGACTCTAAGAAGTTTTATGTTATCTCTATGACTACCTACACAGCCTTGGGCAAATTACAGAGTGCTAACATAATGGAAATCATACTGGGGAACTTTCTCCAGTAGTGCACTTCAAATTCCAGATCTGATCACTGATGAAATCTTTCACCTGGCGACTCCAATTAGCTCCAGATAGTGCCAACTCAAAGACTCCACTAGAGGATAAATTTGAAGCATGACCAAGCAATCTGGAAAGAGCAGGTATACAAGATCAAATTGTATTTAAGACATTTTTGGCCTTATCTGTAATTATGTCCTATCTTTTACTAATCCAAATCAAGAGTATATTGTTGAAGTTTACATTGATCATCTGCAAATTGATGAACCTCAAGAGACTAAGCCCCAAATTGTAGATCATGTACATACTCATACACTCATAGAAAACCCAGTGAGACATGAGCCTTGTTCTTTATCTCTTGCCATTGTTGAAATCTCAATTAGCTATAAGCCCCTTTCTTTACCTCCTATATCTATAAAAGTCTCAGACAGATACAAGCCTCTATATTTGCCTCCTATTCTCCATGACCTCCTTGTCAATTACATCAATAAGCTGCCCAAGTTTGATGGATAAAATGTGAACATCACTACTGAAAAACACATTCAAAGTATTGAAGATTTTCATGATCTATTTGAAGTGGAATAATCTGATGTTTGTATCATAATGTTTTCCCTATCATTGCAAGGTAAATTCAAAAATTGGTTTAAAAATCTTCCAGCTGCAAGCATTATCAATTTCCATTAGTTTGTAAAAAAATTCTAGATTGATGGGTGATCATGAGAAATGTCTTTCTCATCCTAGAAGAATATGACCATTTGAAAAGACAGCTAGGGGAGACAGTACATTAGTTTTCAGCAAGGTTCAATAAGGTGTACCATGCAATGTTTTTTGATATAAGGCCACCCCCAATATTAGCTCACTTTCATTACCCTAATGCTTTCGATCCTGAGATGGCATTCCAATTAACAGAACAGAACACTGCAACCTTTGGAGAAATGCAAAAGATTGCAGTCGATGTGGAAACTAACCTGCTTAACAAAAAGGCAATGTTAAAGGCATAAGAGAAAGATAGAATGGAAAAAGAACATTTGGTATCTTTAGAAATGAAACTAGATATTCTGACCAACACAATCAACGAGATGATGTAGAGGTTTAGTAGAAAAGACGAACTTGTTGTTGAAAGATCACATGTTTCATTAGTTCGAGAAAAGAAAAATCTCACTAATCTCAAGCGGTTTGCAACTCGTCCTTGGCATCCTAAAACAGAAGAGGATTATTTCATGTACTCGATTCATAATATGGTCAAAGATGAAGCTCAAAATCAGCATGTAGAGGAGCAATTAACTAATGTAATGTATATGTTTGATGGCATTCCTTACATAGACAACTCACCCAAGTATGATGAGAATATAGTTGAAATTGATGCTCACTGTTCAAAGAAATTAGTAACACATGGTTGGGAGGATGAACTTCAGTTACATCTCAAGGATGAAAATCAGCAGCTGCATATTAATCATGACAACAAGGAGGAAATTGCAGAAAATTTTCAAGTAAGTGCAAAATGCCTTCCTCTGTGTTTTGCCTCATTTTTGAGAGAAAATTATAAGCAAATTGTCAACAGTAGGAATGGAGAACTCTCTTACCAATCAGATGAGGAAATCATGGATGATAAATCACATGTTTTAGATCCAGAGGCGCATCCCTTGAGTCATCTTGAATGTCAAATCTCATATGCAAGCTCAGAAGCTGAAATAGATGATGGCCTGATCCTTTTTTATTATATACCTTTATGCTCAAATTCATTTCATATTTTGAAAGGAAATTTTGGTCATATTTTGAATGATGAATACAAGAAAGATTATAATGTTTCACTAGAACCAATGCAACAACTTCCTCATTTGATACAAGATCAAAGAGCAAAGGTATTGGTTGACATATGCAGACAGAGTCCTATTTCATTTGCTAGTCATGGGCTGAAAAACATTTATGATTTTGATATGATCAGACAGTTAACTTCATCATTGTGTTCAATAGAAGTATCATTTCAAATCCCATCAAGAAATTTGCAGCCATGTCAAGAAGTGCATGAGGATGTAAATAGCATAACTACAACATCAAGTCATGAAGTTGAGTTGGTTAAATTTGAACATCATGAGGTAGGTAATGTCTATTATGGTCATATAGCTATCTATATGGAGGAGCTATTGTTTTCAGAATACCCATTGATTCCCAAAGTTTATGGAATTGTCCACGGTCCCAAAATTTTGTGTTGTTAAGATCAAGATGGAAAGCAGTTCATGATTCCTATGCAAGTTCTATTTCTAATATTGATTGAAAACATTGAAAGAGTAGAGTTATTAGAGCAATTGCTTGAATAGCTGCACTGGCATTATTGTATCATTTAGAACAAAAAAATTATCATTAGTGTAGGGTAGGTAGCAGTTTTGAATAAGCTCAGTCATTTGAGCATCTTTTTCAACATTGTATGGTTTCTAGTAGGGTTTGCAATTGATAGTATCTAGTTCAATGTCACATTTGATCCAATTCAAAGAATGTAGCTGCAATGAATCCATGGCCCAATGAATAAGGCACTAGTCTACACATTCAGAGTTCAGTGGTTCTTGACACCTCCTGAAAGAGTTACCATCCCTAGGTGGAGCCTATGTTGGGGCCCTATAATCATAGGTAACTTGATTCTTCAACTGCTTATTTTGTGTTGCTCCCGTGATGAAAACATATGGCTTGCTGGATACGGTTGATCCCTTTTCCCCCCCCCATCCATTTCACCCAATCCTTCATCACCCTGTTGCATCCTTCATCCACCTCTGTGCCACTCACTCCCTTGTCCATTTGTCCCATTGGCTACATCTCGCCCACCACTCATTCCTGCACAAACAAGATTAGGATAAAAAACATTAGGTTAGTAATAAATAGTTAGTGGTATTTTTTAACACTAATTAGCAGGATAATGTTAATATTAATTAAATTAGTGTAGTTAGATAAATAAACTAGGTTAATCTTATTGATAATAAATTAATTAATAATTAATAATTAATAATTAAGTTAGAGGTTTAAGTTAGTACTTAGGTTAGTATTTTATTAATCAAAACATTAATTAAAGATTAAATAAAAAATAATTAAAAATAAAACAATATAAAAACATAAAACAAATATTAAAAAATAAAAACAAAAACAAAATAAAATAACACAAATTATAAAACATATAAATTAATTAACAAATTAAAAACAAAACAATAATAAAAAACTCATATTAAAATAAAATATATAAACAATAATAGAAAACATATTAAAAATAAAACATATAAAAAATAAAATAAATAAAACAATATAAACATTTAAATAAAACATATATTAAATAAAACATAAATAAAACACATTTATAAAATGAAAAACAAAAAAATTAAAACAAATAATAAAAACAAAAACCAAAAAACTAAACTATCCTATGTCTACCCAAAACATTTCCCCCGTACAGCTCGAACTCCCCCCTCACGTCACATCACCCCAAGGGGGTCCAAGTAAGTGGTATTGGGAGGGACAAGTGTAACATAATGGTGAACTTAGACCCCCCCTCCCAATACCACTTACCACCTCAGGGGGGGTTAGAGAAAACTGCTTTACTACTGCAAAACCGCCCTCCCAACCTCAAAACCGTTGTTTTTGCTAGTTTTGACCAGTCGACTTCCGAGAAGGATTCCGGGAAAATGGGAATGAATTTTCAAAATAAGAGAGAGGTTTTTGTTTAAAATGGGATGAAGAATGCAAACCTCTCCCATAATTTACACATATTCCATAAGTTGGGAGGATCGAAGCCATCTTTGACCCCCATTTTTTAGTTCTTTGTTTTTTCCTGTTTCGGTCCTAATTTTGTGGGAGCTGTTTCGACGAACTGGAGATGACATAGGAAAAATTGAAAGAGGTTTTTGTCCATAGCATTCTCATATACAATAACCTCTTTCATTTTATACACAAGTCTCACCATTGAGGAGAAACATATGTCTGAGTTGACCCCTTTTTTTCAGCAGTTCGACCTATCTTTCATGGGGGATAGTTCAAGGTTTTCAGGGATTTTATTTCTATTTTTCGCTGAGGTGGTTGAATTTGACCTACTGAGCCTGGGGATATTTTGTTCTATATATTTTAACAAATTGAATGTACAAGGATCAATCAGGGACCATGATTTAATATTGTATTAGAACTCATAGAGCTTTCTGTATTTCATCAATCCAATAATACAGTCACAACAGTTACAGGATTCTTGTGTCAAATACATTGGTGAAGTTTTTCTTACTGTAATTGTGTTTTCCTCCATTTTCATATGTCTTTCTTTTATCTATTGTTTTGAAGAGATTTAAGATAAGTATTTTTGTAAAAACACCTTGTTCCTAGTTTAAAGCAATGTCAATGTTTTCCACTGAAAGTTAAATGCATAATTCTTTACTTCTTTGTCTCTAATTCGACTTCTTAACATTTTTCCCCTCTGCCATACCTCAATCCTATGAAGATATAGTGATTTGTCTATCTTTCCCTATAAGGTTGTTTGTAGAATTTTTTTTGATCGAATCTCATATTGTGACTCCATTGCCCATGGTTCCTCTTCTCTGCACCTACCCAACTCAAAACCAAATCCTATTCTGCATAACTAGCCTAATATACAAATCCAAACAAAGTTATATTAGATAGAGAGATCCCTCTCTAAGTCTTGGAGGGTTAGATCCTTGACTATAAGCGGTTTGATGTTACCTCTATGACTGCCTACACAGCCTTGGGAAAATTACAGAGTGCTAACAGAACCCAAGTGGAAGAATCCAAGTTTCATGTATGATGATTCTACAAATCCTTAGTAGACTGAAGAATCCATTGACATCTGCCAACCAAGGGAAACCTCGATAAGAAAGATGAAGATAAGAAAGGGGGAAAATATTTATATGCTAAAATACATTAGTATACAAAGATTTATGCCCAAGCTTGGTGCTCAAGCATAAAATATTTTCAAGTAGAGCCCATTTCTGGGCTTAGCCAACATATTCCATTCATAATATTCTAATTCATAAGATCCTTTTTATAAGACACGTCACACAATATAGGGACCGTGCCACATGGGTGTGAACTTTCCTTTCCCCAGTGGTTATTTGGCTTGGTCATACAGAAGGACCAAGTCACCCGCATTGTACTACCGAGGACAGACAGACTTATCATATTGGACCTTGACATGTCATTTATTTTCTTCCATAGTTGTGGAGGCATCTCGACGCTTCTAATATAGACTCTGTAGGTGTACGAGGCATTGCTCGAGATCGGAAGTGTTAGGTAGGAGTGTAACTTCCAATCTAAGAGAAGGGATTTCACATTCAATAGGTAGGATCAAATCCACACCGTGCACTAACTGGAAAGGAGAAAAATTGGTGGAAGTCTTAATCGAGGTTCGGTATGCCCACAATGTTTGATAAAGCATGATATGCCAGTCACATTTTCTCTGGCTAACAATTTTCTGCAAAATGGTCTTGAGAGACTTGTTCACGGCCTCTACTTGTCCATTTTCTTGGGGGTAGTAAGGGGAATAATGACCATGTTTAAACCCCAGTTTCGATGCTAATTCTTTCATCATTTTATTCTGAAAGTGACTTCCATGATCAGTGACAATCTCACTTGGGATTTCAAACCTGGCTATAATTTGATTGAACACGAAGAATGTAGCAGTCTTACCATTGGATTTAACCATAGGCATAGCCTCAGCCCACTTAGTAAAGTAGTCTACAACCACAATAATGTGTTCATGCCCCCCATCCAATGTTGGGTTGAAATCCATAAAATCCACCCCCTACTTGGTGAAGGGACCGATAGTAACAATTGGATGGAGAGGGGTTGGATGCGAGTGCATATTCCGAGTGAACACCTGGTAGGGGTGACACTTCTTAACTCATTTAGAACACACTCATCTTCTTCGTGAGTCAATAAAATATGCAAGATATTGTCTAATCCTCGGTGATACAAAGTGTCACCAATAATAAGGTATTTCTTAACTTGGTATCGTATACACTATCGGTCATCTCTCGAGAGATACTGAGGGAAGTTCAAAGTTTGAAGATAGACCACAATATCTCCATATTAGGGGTATGAAAATGAGATAAGGAAAATGTGTTCATCCACAAATGAATCAACATGAATAACATCCTCATCTAATCTAGGGAAGTCTGATATTAACTCTGCGAAAACTAGCAATTTCTTGGATTTCATAGAAGAAAAATCGAGATCAAATTCTTGTAAGATGACAATCCATTTATTTTATTTTCCCCCTATGATATGCCTAGTAAGGACGTATTGAAATGGATTGACATCAGTAACCACAGTAGTTTTGCAAAGAAATATGTAGTGTCGCAATCATTGAACTGTGTGAATGACAACCAAAGCTATATTTTCAACATGACAATATTTGAGTTCAGGCCAGACTAATTTTTTACTAAGATAATAAATGACGTGATCACAGATCTCGCCATCCTCTTGAACCAACACCATACCAATCATCTCCTAATATGTGGTGATATAAATAAAGTAATCTCTACTGTAGTCTGGAGAATTCAGAAGAGGCGTCAATACAAAGGTTTTCTTCAGAGCATCAAAGGATTCTTGGGTTCACTCATCCAAGATAAAATGAGTGTCCTTCTTTAAGAGATGCATGAAACCCTTAGCAATATTTACATATTTCACTATAAACCATTGTAAAAAGTTAGCTTTCCCCTATAAATATTGAAGTTGATGAATAATGCGTGGGGGAGGCAATCGAAGTATTGCCTCAACCTTTAACAAATCAACCATTATCCCAGTCTCAAAGACTAAGAATCCTATAAGTTGACCTGACCTAACGCAAAAGATGCATTTATGAGTGTTCAAACGGATGCATTAATGGTGACATCTTTCAAAAACTAGTCGAAGGTGGGTATGGTGATCCACTCTCTTATGGGAGTGAGCAACAAGATTGTCAATATAGGCTTCGACTATATGCTTGAGATCGTGAAATGCGAATGTCATATATCGTTGGAAGGTTTCTCTAACATTCTTTAGGACGAAAGGCATTTTTTGGTATGAGACTGTACCCCAAGGACAAATAAATGACGTCTTATGTTGGTCTTCAGGCTTAATCTGAACTTGGTTATACCCTGAAAATCCATCCATAAAAGAAAAATCTTATTCAGGTCTCTAAAATCCATGCATACCCATACGGTTACTTACTTTTTATTCACAGGAACAGGATTGGATACCCATTCAGTCAAGGGAACCGAGTAGATAAAGTGAGCATTAAGCAGTTTTTCTACCTTTGCCTTAATAGCAGGGGCCTGCGTAGGATTGACAGCTCTAATTTGTTGTTGAATGGGTTTAGCATCTGGGTATGTTTTAATCTCATGTTTGACAATTCGAGGGACGATTCCTGGAATCTCTTCATATCACCAAGCCAATACATCGCGAAATTCTTTGAAGATCTCGGTGTAGATCATAATTTCTTCTTGCAAACAATCTACACCGATGTATACATTTTCAACCTTGCCAGGAATACGAAAGATATCGATCATGAAAGTAGGAGATACTCTCCATTTTTCCTTTGGCATAAATTATGTGCATATCAAGTGGATTTACGACATGACCGACTATCTCACTCAAGGTAGATCTAAAATCATCTTGTTTAATTCTAGTAAGCTATGGGAGAAAATAAGAGTGATGGTGCATATCATCCCATGACCTGTCAGAACCATTCATGGCCTCTATGATTTATTCATCCAAGGGTAAAGTATCATCAAGTCATTCACGTGAGAAAAATGATGAAGTGGCCCATACAGTCTTGAGAACAGAATCCTCCTCATCCGTCTACGAGGTGATAAGGTTTGGATCGACAGAAAAGTCAAGAACACCCTAATACACTATCTATGGTGATGATAGTGGCATATCCATTATAGTATGTAACTAACCTTCACAAGACACAATCGAGGAAGGTAGGGTCCAAGGATCGTTAAAATACGAAGTGCGTAAAGGAACAGACCTCATTGATGAAGAAGACCTACTGGACATGGAATAGATATGATGAACTAGTGCCATGAAATCGAAGGTACCCATAAGGTATGAATACATCTTGACACTGATATTCTAAGTTGTTGGCTAAGAATTGTCGATCACAAGAATCAACGGTCCAACTGATGCATTGGGGATAGCATACGCAAAGGACAACTAGTTCATTGTCATGATCTTCCCATTGTGAGTAAAGAAAATAGTACAGAAGACGAATGATACAATTACAGTCATAGCATAAGTCCAATTGTGTCCTAGTAACAAGTTATAGTCAAGGGGCTCATCAACCACCTCGACATCCACCTCCACCGTCTTCCCACCTAACTAGACTGGGAAGGCAGGAAGAATACCATGAGGGTTGAAAGAAAGACCATCAAAAGCAGTCAACATGGTCATATATTGAGAGAGGGTTGGAGAGCCGAGGGATTTCCAACAAGCCAGGGACATCATGCATGTTGCAGTGCCTTCATCAATAACAATATGTTTGATGGTATACTTTGAGTAACCCACATGGATTTGGAATGCCACATGGTAAGACAAGCGAGGCTTCACATCCATGACGTCAAACTTGATAACCTTATCTCCATTGGGATCAAGAGCTCCTAACACAGAAAATAAGGAATTCCTTTGTGAAGGGCACATCTTAAGTACCTCCATAGCCAACATCGCACAAGGGGTTTGACCCAAATCCTCAACAATAGAGTAATTTTGGGCGGCTCTAGAATTATGATTGTGGGTAGAGCGCTTGAGTACTCCTTTCGAAATACGAGGCAGGGGCTCTGTTTTTTCGATCTGTAAAGGAGTCTCTAGAGGAGGGGGAGACTCCAGAACAAGTACATTATGTGAAGAACTATAATCATGAGACCGAGTGGATACATTAACATAAGACTTAACCATATTGATGCATAGACGGTCACTGTCTTGCGTCGGTAGTTTTTCACTTCCACTCACTACATTTTCGGCATTCAAGAAGCTTAAGGCTATGTGATGATTATGTGGAAAAGGTTTATTCAGCACAGCGGACGATAGAGATAAAAGCCTCACAACTTCTGCAAGTTTGGGGAAGAAGTGGGTAAGGTGATCATTTGTACAAAGCTTGCACGGAAAATTCACCTTTCACCTTTCTTTCTTGCCCTCGCCGGCATTATTATTCAACTTATCATTATTATCATTGTCCTTGGGTTTATTATTATTCTTCCCACCCTTACGATTATTACTATGTCCTTTCTTTTTATTCCCTCTTGGTTGTTGGTTACCATTCGGGTTGGTAGATGATTGCACAGAATGTACATTCGTTGACTGAGTGGGAGTGGAGGACATAGACAAAGATATCCCTCCTACAAACTAGTTTAGAGACAACTCTTTCAACTAGATTGTCACCAATTTTGTAGATTTCACATTTGTTGAGCCTACAATGCCATCGGCATGACGCCCGAGATTTTTTCTAGGGTCATAGTTTGACCTCAGTGCCTATGGAATAATTTAGTATAACATCTCAGACTGAGCATATATAAGATCTAATTGTTGGGATTTAAAAATCTCTTCTTCCTCATATGTAACCTCGGGTGTACAAACATCCTTGGAAATATAAGGTTGTAGAGACTTAAGGAACCACTCTAGCAGGAATTTCGAAGGTATGTAAGCCTTGATAAACCTATTTTGTCTACGCCACTCTTGGATGTGATCTGAGATATGGGTGGATTTTTCCTGACGGAAGGCCAACAGAAGTTCTATGCCAGCATCATAACGAACCGAAAATTGGAAGTGGTTGATGAACAGGTGATCATGTCCTAAGTGAAGAAAATGCTCAAAATTGGAATTGCTCAGAAGTGGTTGAAGTCAGAACGACTGGATAGGCCTCGTCGATATGATCTTGTTGCCGTGAAAAGCATGCAAAACCGACTCTGTATGTGAAATTTATTCAAGTTTGAATATTCATTATTTCATTAAATAAATAAATAAATAAAAATAAAAACAAAAAATAAATAAAAATACATATGTTTTTAAAAAAAAACGTGGTAGGCTCGAAGGCCACCACGTGGCCTCAAGTTTGAAAAATTCAGAGCGTGCAACATTTTTTTGTGGAGTTGGCAGGATTCGATCGCGATTCGATGGGAGGACAGCCCCGAGACCTAACCGCCCGGGCTAGTGGTGGTGCTTACATTTGAAATGACACATTTCATTTAAAAAATTGAAACAAGTTTGGATTGGCGATAAAAAGGGGACCAGCCCCTAAGGACCAGCCCTCTTTACACAGGACCACGAGCCAAAACCATGGCCCATAGACCCCGACGGTTGCAGTTGGCACCGTTAACATATGCACATAGGTTGTAACCGTTATATGCCACGGGTTTGCAACATGGTTTGTCAACCATAAATTTCGACGGCTTATGCAGAGTCTATGTGACCACTACCCCTAACATCAAACTTGAATGCTAACAGATCGATGAGTTTTGGGAGAAGTCTGCCCTGTTTGGTGCCATTTGGCATTTTTAGAAATGTTAACTCCCGCTACTCCAGATTTGGTGGAGTTTTTTGGGGAAAAGAGGACAGAATTTGTTTTTGCCATAACTTTTGCTACAGGAAACCATTTGGGATGAATTTTTGGTCGATTTTGGGTATTCTCATCATTATGGAGCGACTGGAATAGATTGTAGAGCCAAAAGAGGTGTTTTTCAGCCATTTTCATGTCAGAGTAGCTTGAGGAGCCATTAGAGCCTTGAGGGAAAAGGAGCTACATTGGATCAGCCTTCACTATTTTAGGTGAAAACAGAGTCATTTTAAGCTTCTGTCTGTATTCTGAATTCGTTTTCACAGCTGGTTTGGCCTGTTTTAGGAATTTTTCTCATTGTAATACCATTTTGAGCATGAATAGATTAAGGACATGCCCATTGGGAGCCTTGGACCTGACAGATGTAGCCCAGGAGGGGTGAACTGCCTCATCATGTCCTGTGTGTTTATGGTGAAATTATTTTTCTATGTTAGACAGATTTAAGATATTTAAACAGTAAACCAAAACAATACTCCCTCACAAAAAAAAGTTTATAAACAGTGATTAAGAACACTTTGCACATTTATTTTCTATGGAAATGAATACTTTGAACAACAATACAAATATTTTCATTTTCAGAGAAGATGGTATCAGAGCTCAAGATTAGAGCTTTAGAAGCTAGATTTTTTTTACTCAGCATTGGTTTTGTGCAAAGATTAATTTACTTGTTTGCAAGTTTTCATGCTTACTAGGCTAAAACTCCAGAGAGGTGAAGGAAACTTGGTTAGAGCACAAACTAATCCACAGCCAAGAAGGGTCAGAAAACCACCTCCAAGAGCCTTAGAAGCAGCTTCAAACATGTCTTCAAGAGAAGGAGAAACTCCTGAAGAGACGGATCCCAAGGAGGAAGAACGAGTATTTCAGAAAGCTTTATTAGATATGACTAAAATGGTAAGGATTTTCTACCAAGAAAGAAATGATAGGATTGTTGGAGAAGGGTCTAAAAACCAGAAAGAAGGAGAGGGTTCCACAGGAGGAAATAAGAGTAATGAACAGTCAAAGAAAGGACATGGAGGAAATGGTGATCCACCATCTCCATCTTCTTCCTCTTCCTCTACATCGTCTTCCTCGACTTTGGTAAATCGGTCTCATAAGTCAAAAACCATTGTTAAAAGTTCTTTTTTAAAGCTTCATGTCAAATTTGAATTGCCTATGTTTAATGGTGAAGTCAATGCAGAAAAACTTGACAATTGGATCAGACAATTGGAAGATTATTTAAGGATTCAAAACCTTCATGATGACGACACCAAGATACAACTAGCCTCACTAAGAATGGATGGAGCAACATTGGTATGGTGGGAAGCCAAGACCAAGGATGAAATAAATAAACATGGTAAGATTACTTTATCATGGACTGAATTTATTACTGCAATCAAGAAGCAATTTTATCCTTTAGCTCATCTACAAAAGGCTATAATGAATTGGCAAAACTTTAGACAGCTTAAGGGACGGAATGTACAAGATTATACCCAAGAATTTAGGAGAAGAGCACTCTTATTAGGGGTAGACTTACAAAGTCAAGATACTTTGCTGAAATATATCAGTGGTTTGCATAGTTACCTTAAACATACTATCCTCATGTTTAATCCTACTAGTCTAGATGAAGTTTGTGTACAAGCTACACATTTAGAGGCAAGAGGGAAAAACCCTTTTGATGAGAGTAGAAACAAGTTTTACAATGGGAAAAACAAAGACAAAACCTTTAAGGGAAAAGGCAAAAAGAATGCATCTATCAAACAAGAGGGTGAAAAAATCATTGGTAAACATTGTTCGAAAGAGGGCCATGAAGAAAAAAAACTGTTGGAAATTACATCCTGAAAAAAGAAATTAGTTTAACAAAAACAAGGGAAAGAAGAAAACAATAGCTACTACAATTACACCTCAAGATTTAGGTGATGATTCAGGGGATGAAACCAAAATTGCAGCCATGGGTTTGAAAAGTATGAAGGGAAAGGAAACTGAAACTAAGCCAAGCACTAGTACTTCAAACTATCATGTACAAGCTCCTAATGAGGAAGAAAGAATTGAATTGTTCCATGTGAGGGTAGTTTCAAAACATACTAAAATTGACACACTGTTCGACAGTGGGTCACAAGCATATCTCATATCAGAAGACTTGGTCAAACAACTTAAACTGGAGACAATTTCACATCCAAAACCTTATCCACTTGGGTGGATATGCAAGGATGCAAACTTACAAGTCTCAAGAAAATGCATATTGCGATTCGCCATAACTGCACACTTTATTGACACAGTTGAACTTGATGTGGTGCTGCTTGATATTTCAGGAATTGTTTTGGGAAGTCCTTACTTATTTGACAGGAAAGTGATATTTCATCACCATGAAAATAAATATCATCTCTTTAAATATGGAAAGGAGTTCATTGTCAGAGCACATCTCAAGAAGGCAAATATAGCGATGGTAAATGCAGGACAGGTAAAAAGGCTAGTAAATTCTAGTAAGAGTTTTGTACTTCTTATGATTAAGCCCAAGGTTGATGTGAATCATGAGGCCTTTGAAAATTGTGATTCCAAGCTTAAATTAGATTTATATGATGTAGTTGATGCACATCATGAGATGTTTCACGAACCGACAGGTTTACCTCCTAAAAGGGAGATTCAACATGAAATCCATCTACAACAAGATTGTCCTCTTCCTAACATCAGCATGTATGGCTTGTCTATCATGGAGAATGTTGAAATCAAGAGAAAAATTAAAGACTTGTTGGACAAAGGATTCATAAGACCAAGCGCTTTTCCATGTGGGTCACCAATAGTGTTGATTCCAAAAAAAGATGGAACTTGGCGCATGTGTGTGGACTTCAGGGCTTTGAACAAAATAACGGTAAATAATCAATATCCACTTCCAAGAATAGATGATTTGTTGGATCAATTAAAAGATTCTAAATATTTCACTAAGTTAGACTTACGTAGTGGTTATCGCCAAGTTAGAATTGCATAAAGTGACATTTGGCAGACAACATTTAAAACCAAAGAAGGACTCTTTGAGTGGCTTGTTATGTCGTTTGGTTTATGCAATGCACCTGCAACTTTCATGCGGGTAATGGATGATGTCTTACGTCCTTTTCTTGATGATTTCATTATTGTCTACTTAGATGAAATTTTAATTTTCAGCAAGACTAGAGAAGAGCATGTCATGCATGTTAAGAAAGTACTTGATATTTTGAAGAAAAATCAGTTATCTTTTAAAATGTCAAAGTGTGAATTTGGAAAAACTTTGGTTTATTTGGAACACATAGTAGGAGGAGGTGCTTTGAGAATTGATCCTTCAAAAGTAGAAGCCATTGTGAATTGGCCTACTCCCAAATCCATCACAGAGGTAAGAATTTTTTGAGGTGGAGCTCAGTATTGGAGGAAGATTATTTCTAACTTCTCTACCATAGCAGCTCCTATGCATGCAGTGACTAGTGTGAAGCGTGCTTTCCAATGGGGAGGCAAGCAATAGAAAGATTTTGAGTCTTTGAAAGAAAATTTAAGTTCAACTTTAGTCCTTGCATTACTGGACTTGAGACAGTCATTCGAGATTCAGACAGATGCTAGTGATTACGCCATGGGTGCAGTTCTCTTACAACAAGGTAAGCCTGTTGCATTTCATTCTGAGACATTTAATGGTGTTGTTGTGAATTATCCTACATATGATAAAGAGTTGTATGCATTGGTTCAAAGTGTCAAAAAATGGAAACACTATTTGATGGGCAAAGAAACCATTGTTCATACCGACCATCAGCCTTTACAATACTTGCAATCACAAAGTAAATTGCAGCAGTTATGTCATTTCAGATGGATGGGCTTCCTACAACAATTTCACTTGGTAATAAGGTACAAGAAAGGTATTTACAACAAGGTTGTTGATATGCTTTCAAGGCCTATTATTTGTGCTAGTAC
>JZKD02S0058297.1:59281-82760 GCA_000966675.3 Picea glauca | reverse complement strand
TAAAAATAGGATTGTATTGTATAAAAAACATAACAATTCCTTATTTACAGTGACTTCGCACAAGAAAAAAGTTTATGTTAAAATATAAGGGAAAACAACTATTAAAAAAAAAACTTTTAAAAACAATAAAATAATAAAAGTAGAAAGTATTAAGGATTTTTCCTATTGTTAAGATTAGAGGAAAATGATTAATAAAAGAACAAAAATTATAAAAACAATAAAAGAATAAAAGGTAGAAAATATTAAGGAAATTTTTTTAGTAATAAGATATAAGGGAAAAATACTAATAAAAAAAAAACTTATAAAAAAATAAAAAAGCAAAAATTAAAACATAAGTTTATAAAAAAAATAAAAAGAATAAAAAGTAAAACATATTATGGAAATTTTCAACTTATAAAACTAATTAAAATAAAAGCATATTAAAAATATTTTTTAGTTTTATTTGAAAAAATTATAATAATTTTCACTTCAAATTTGAAAAATAAATTTTTATTTTAATTTTCATTTGTATGAAAAATCATTTTAAACTTATATATAAAAAATTAGAAAACTTCTGAAAAACTCTATTTTAATCCCTAATTTTCACATATAATTATAAAAACACTAATATACATTAAAATATAATTTTTAAATATATAAATTAAAATATTAGTAAAAAAACAGATTTTTAACACATTAAAAACACAACTAAATATACAAAAGCAAAAACAATAATCCCAAAAAATAACTAGCGAAAGTTGAAAGTTGGTAATAGTCCACACATATCTTGAAATTAATCAAAGTTGAATTATGATCCACTTCCACAATCCACACATAATTACTATTTATAATAAATAAAAAACAACATTAAATTTCTATTTATCCCTGTCAAGTAGATCTGAGGTTAAACTAATGATTTATGGTGAGGGTTTTTTCAATATTAGTTGTTCAGGTTTTATATATATTTACGTTGATAGGCATTTCCTATTGGACTTGATGGGTTAATCAATTTTTTAATCATAAATTTTGATTTTATGGTCCGTAATGGAAGATGCTCGTTTCTAATCAATGGATGAAATTTTGATAAATTAACTTCCTCTCATTTATAAAAGCATACGTTTATATGTTTAATTTTTTACATTTACTTAATATGATTAAAAAATTACATAGTAGCCAGCCAATTGACACGTTATTTGATTAACAATTGATTTTGATTAGTACAGTCTTGAAATGTCGGGCTCCATTTAACTATAATGACAAGTGTCGAGGGAGCGAAACGATGGTGCGTTGTAGAAAGATAGCGATTCACTTCCTCTACCCACGACTCTGTGCACATTACATTCTTCATTCTACGGTTTATTCCTCTACCCACGACTCCGGGCACCTTACATTCTTCATTCAGGGAGCGAAACGATGGTGCGTTGTAGAAAGATGGCGGTTCTCCGCCAAACATACATTCTTCATTCTACGGTGTATTCCTCTACCCACGACTCCGCGCACCTTACATTTTTCATTCTAAGGTGTAATCCGCTTAGAAGGGATTTAAATAAATAAATAGTTTAGAAGGGATTTAAATAGAAAGCTCATTACCAGACACGTTTAATATTTGGAATGCATTAGTTTATGAAGTGTGAACCGTGTCATATGGCTTGACGCCGCGTTCCATTGAAAAACATAAATAATAATTATACCTCTATCCCGTTACCATACACGTTTCAGATGGGAGGAAGGCATCTTTCATATGAATTGTGAACTATCCCATTACCACACAGGTTTCATATGAAACGTGAACTGTAGACTCTCTTGACGCCACGTCCTGAATTCGGTACGTTTAATAATAGGGCAAGCATTCATTTATAAACTCAACCTCATAAATTATATGAAGTGTGAACTGTGGATTCTCTTGACACCGCGTCCTGAGTTCGGTACGTTTCATAATAGGGCAAGCATTCTTTTATAAACTCAGCCTCATAAATTACCAGGCAGGTTTCATATTAGGGGCACCTATTCGTTTAGTTGAGTTGTGCGTTCAATTTAAATTACCAGGAATAAGGTATGCGTTCAATTTAAATTACCACACTTTTCATAAATTGCCAGGTAGGTTTGATATTAGGGGCACCGTTTAGTTAGTTGAGTTGTGCGTTCAAATTTAAAGGCACAGTTTTCAGGAATAATTGAGGTACGCGTTTCATAATAGGGAAAGCATTCTTTTATAAATAAAATTGTACTCAACCTCCACGCAGGTTTCATATGAGGGGCACCTATTAGTTTTTTTAATGAAATATGAACCATGGCATGGCATGATGCCAGGTACAGCGTTCAATTTAAAAACAAATAATTGTTTTGCTGGCGTACCCATATTACTATTGTTCAGGAATTGTGCTTGGATTACAAGCGAGAGCAGTATTATTAATTTTGACATATTGAACTGGGAAGAAGCTTAACAGAGCAAACCATCAAGCATTACTAGGTCAGATTTTCCTTTTCCTATTTCAAATTTGTGTAATTGGTTTCATTTAATTATAATATCTAGGTTAATCTAGTCTTTATGTAATTGGTTTCATTCAATTATGATTTCTATATTCTCTAATCTATTATGATTTCCAGGTTATGTGATTGGATGCATTTCACGGTTATTATGTTTTTGTTTTCGTTTGAAGGAACTTAAAATTTTAAAATTATTGACATTAAATTTCAAGTTTCATCCTTGATTTTATAATTGATTTCCAATGTAAGGAATCTGTTGACCTATCATTCTATGAAATGAGGCGAAACAATCCCAAACTTGTCATTCATGCCTGCAGTGCATTTTATCTGGGTGAATAATCAATCAGATCGGGTTCATAATGAAATGCACCCGAGTGCATTTGCACACCGCCCTTGTGCTCTCCAACAAATCCCAAAAGTGAAATGGACGGTCGAGAAATTAATTCATCTGTTTCTGCAGATTCAAATTCAAAATGATGGATGGAACTTGGCAGAGAGTGCGGCAAGATACGTAGATAGAAAAAGGATGATATTATTCCTTGGCCCCATTTTTACAACAATTTCCATTAAAGCTGGACGTACTTGGGACCAACCCATGCAATTACGATGGGATGCAGGACGAATATTATAAATTAGGGTTGTTCTCTACTTGAATGTATGAGAGCCTCGGGCACTATTTCATATCTGCTCTGCCTGTGATGCTGCGGGACGTATATTATAAATTAGGGTTTTCTACTTATATATATTCAAATTACTTGCAATTATATTTAAAAACAAATTTATTTTTAAAATTTCGATACCAAATTCGAAATTAAAATGATGCTAAATGAATTAAAATGTTATATATTAAATGTCCTTTTTCTCTGCGTCTCTTTGTTTAGCAGCGTGGAAGCTTACCTTATGACTATTATAATAAATAGGGGCTCTTCAATAGAGGTAGTCTCTCAGACAGAATGGGCTAGACTAGGGTATAAGGAGAGAAGAGAGGGAACTCTTAACTCCAAAGGATGGAACTTGAGAAACTGACCTTCAGTTTCATATCCGATTCACGGAGACTATTTCCATACTTTTGTGCCAGGTAATTTTAGTCGCTTTTATATCTGTAATTTCGGGCAGGATATAATTTAGAACCAACCCTGGTTGAAGTGACGAGACCTGCAGTTCGGTAGCAGGACGTCGAACGAGGGCAGGGGGCGGAATACTATTCTTTCTTTCATCGTCGGATGCTTCTTCAGCCAATATGAGTCGAGAGAGCTGCGCAGGTACACGGAAAGAGAGGTCTCCCAATCAGTTAGTTAGTTCCCTCCCCAGAGAGGCGTAGATGGCCCGCTTGGATTTAGAAAGGTTTGGCTAATCGAATCAAAAATAGATCGGGTCTAGTTCGATCAATGCCTTTTCTATAGATCTGTATCTGCACCTGTAACTGCCTTTGCTTCTTTCGCTTCTGTTGATAGAACTTATGCTCCTGCTCCTGTTTTTACTGTTGTTGCTTCTCCTCCTGCTTGCTCTGCTAGCTAGCTTTGCTGCTGGGGCTAGCCCTACTCTGACCTTTTCTAATGCGGATTGGTTAGTGGAAATTTCATCACTTAGAATATGATTGGTTTGGTGAAAACTTCATCGCTTATAATATGAGAGAGGTGAAATCATTTGTCTTATGTTAAATGTCTTCTTTAGAACATAATTATTTGCCTTATGTTAAATGTCTCTTTAAAACAGAATTAAATCCATGCAGGGAAAACCTTATTTAAAATGAACCTATTTTTTAAAACTGTTTGACACTTATAATATGAGAGCCGAGAAATCATTTATCTTCATGCTAAATGTCTTCTACCCAAACTTTATTTAAAATGAACTTATGACCTCAATCATTAACTTATTTTAAAAATTTAGATGTCAAATCTGAAACTAAACTAAAATGATTATAAATTAATTTAAATTTTATAATTTTTTATGTTTTCTTAATTTTTATTTTTTTTATTTTTTAAGTTAATATTTTTTTAATGTTTTTTAATTAATGTTTCTTTTAAATGATTGACCTCAATCATTAACTTATTTTAAAAATTTAAATATCAAATCTGAAACTAAAATGATTATAAATTAATTTAAATTTTATAATTTATTATGTTTTCTTAATTATTTTTTTATATTTTTTAAGGTAATATTTTTTTAATGTTTTTTAATTAATGTTTCTTTTAAATGTTTTTTTTTTATGTTTTTATAATGGTTAGTTTTATAGTTTTTTTATTAAATAATTTTTTTTTAATGTTTTTATTTTTATTTTTTTATGTTTTTATTATGGTTAGTTTTATAGTTAATGTTTTCTTTAGTTGTTTTTATTTAATGCCTTTATTTCATGTTTTTTTAATTAATTTTTATAATGTTTATTTTATAATATTTTTTTAATTAATGTTTTTTATAAGTTTATTATTATTTAGATATATTAATCATTTTTATTTTTAGTAGCCGTATTATGTATTGATTGAATATATATTTTTTTAAATTATTGGGATTTTTCTAAATAATAATGGGGTTTTTATATTTTTTATTCATATTATGTATTGATTAAATATATTTTTTTTAAATTATTGGGACTTTTCTAAATAATAATGGGGTTTTTATATTTTGTATAAATATTTTAAGGACATTTTAAAATTATGTTTTTTAAAATGTTTTATTCAATATTTTTAATTCATGTTGTGTTTATTATTGTTGTATTCCTCTGAGTGGTTCCAAGTGCCACATATTTAGCATTACAACGTAGTGTTGATGTAAAATTGTCTCGCATGTCTTATGGACTTATAGAGTAAATCAAACAGTTTTTCTATAGTTGTTGAATAAAATTGTGATGAAAAATAAAAAATAGCTCTAACACAACTAGAACTAATATATAAAAAGAAAATGCAAAATGTTTCAATCTTAATATAATATATTTTGTATATATGGTTGAACAATAGTCATAGTTTCTATCATGGTCCAATATATACACTATATGATCCATATGTGGTCTACTTAAATGTCCTTATAAAAAGAATAAATCATTATTTGAAAAATATATATCAAGTAGATTTGTTATCGATGTCATTAGAAAAAGTATAAATCATCATCTAAAAATTTGAATATGTTTTTATGTCAATGTATTTGATATGCATATAAATTATTGAATGATTTTCTATCAATGTCCTTACAATAAGTATAATTCATTACCTGCAAAGTTGAAGATGATTTTCTATCAATGTCCTACAAATAAGTATAACTCATTGTTTGCAAAATAAAATATTTTTCCCCACATCACATTTTTACAAAAAATTGTCAACGTCGCACTAGGTTGGGAAATGTTAATTACAATGTGACATTAGGAAATGTTCATGACATCGCAACATTGGCAAATGTTTCTCGCAATGCGACATTAGGAAATTTTCATCACATTGCATTGTTGAGATATTTTCGTCAAAATGTCCCAACATCTCAATGTGATAAAAAATTTCCAACACCGCAATGTGACAAACATTTCTAAACATCGCAATGTGACAAACATTTCCCCACATTGCCTTGTGATGATCATTTCCCAATGCCACAAAAGTTAAATATGATTCTACAATGTGTCAATTGTTTCTTGAATTCGCATCGTGATGAATAATTCCCAACGTTGCATTTTGATGAACATTTCTCAGCATTGCAAATGTGAAAATTTTTTCTCAACCTTCCAATGTGATGATAATTCCTCAATGTCACAATGTGACAAACATTTCCCAACGTCGCAATGCGACGAACATTTCTCAACATCACATTCTGACGAACATATTCCAACATCGCAATGTGACGAACATTTCCCAATGTTGCATTGTGACAAGCCTTTCCCAATGTCCCAATGTCATGAACATTTCCTAATGTCACATTGTCATGACTGCTTCCCAATGTCACAATGTGATGAACATTTCTCAACGTCACAGTGTGGCAAACATTTCCCAACGTCGCAATGTGACAAACATTTCCCCACATTGCTTTGTGAAGACCATTTCCCAACGTTAGAAAAATAAAATATGATTCTACAATTTGTCGAGTGTTTCCTTAGATCACATTGCAATGATTTATTACCAACATTTCTTTTTGATGAAATATTCTCGATGTCGCAATGTGACGAACATTTTTCAACGTCGCAATGTGACAAAAATTTCCCAACATTTCATTGTGACTACCATTTCCCAACATCACACAAGTAAAAGATGATTTTACAATGTACCGAGTGTTTCATGAAATTGCGTTCTCAGGAATAATTCCCAACATTACAATTTGCATTGTCATGAAATTTTCCCGACGTTGGAATGTGAAGAACATTTCCTAACATTGCAATGTAACGAACATTTCTCAACGTCACAATGCGATGAACATTTCTCTACGTCGCAATGTGACGAGCATTTACCAGCATCATAATGTGATGAACATTTCCTAACATCGCAATGTCACGAACATTTCCCAATGTCCCATTCTAGTGAACATATCCCAACATCGCAATGTGATGAGCATTCAACATTGTCACATTGTGACAGGCATTTCCCAATGTTGCAATGTCACGAACATTTACTAATTTTGCATTGTCATGACCATTTCCCAACATCACTATGTTACAAACATTTCTCAACATTGCAATGTGACGAGCATTTCCCAACGTCACAATGTGACGAAAATTTCTCAACGTCGCAATGTGATGAACATTTCTCAACGTTGCAATGTCAAAACAATTCGTGACATCACATTGCGAGGAATATTTCCCAACATTGCAATTGACGAACATTTCCCAACGTCGCAAATTGATGAATATTTCTCAATATCACAGTGTGACGAACATTTCCCAACATCGCAATGCGACGAAAATTTCTCAACGTCAACCACATTTTTGATGAACATTAATGTATTCTCTTATTAACATTAATTAATTACTACAATAATTATTTTACATTTGAACATTACAATAATCAATTAATGCACTAATTAACTTTCAATTCATCAATATGTTAATATATTTTAATATATTACTTTAATTTATACTTTAATACATTAATATAATAATGTATTAATACATTATAATTATTTATAAATACATTATTATAATATATTAATACTTTATTAATGTATTAATAATGTATAATGTATAAATATATTAATTATGATATATTTCAACATTATTAATACATCATTATAAGATATTATTTCTATAATGTAGTATTACATTTTTAATGTTACATTACTTTATTAATGTATCAATATTCTATTTATGTATTATTTTAATGGAGTATAAATACTTTATTAACTTATTATTTTTGTTTTTTAAGTAAAAAAGGGGGAGGATCTTGTTATATTAATGTTGTAGGTTTACAGAGTCTTGTTGGAGTGCCAGTTGTCCCGCCTATAGAGGAAACCGAGACAGCTAGCCATTCCATGCCACTTGTTTTCAAACTGAAAATATAAAAAAAAAATAGGCTGTCGTCCTGCTTGAAGGAAACCAGGACCCATTGCCAGCATTAGATTAAGTTTGTTCTTTGACTCACTACTGATAGCATTGCCATAGTCTAAATGAGCTAAAGCTCTGGTTTGAAACAAAAGAAAAATTCTAACTATGATCATTTAGAAAACCTTTTGTTCGGTGTGCTCGTCATCTTCACCATTCTTTATCGGTCTGACTAGAATCACGTAGGCCTATGTGCATGTAGGGCATTGTCAGCTTGGGGATTTACTGGAGTAAGCAACGTACATCATATCAAGTCATTGTCTTATTTGGATTTCCCTGAAGATCTGGTCATCCACCATGCTCCACGTTTCAAAGATTAGTTCCAGGTTCCTCGGGTGAAGGAGTGGAGGCTGGTCCTGCCAATCTCGTTGAGCGGTCTCCTCCTTGCGTGCATTTTCACTGCCACCTTGGTGTTTTTGCTACGTGTTCTGTTGAGCCTCTTCCTCAGGAGGTGCACCGCTTATTGTTTTGGCCTTCTCTTCTATGTTGTCCAGGGATTCTTCCTCCATGTAGTAGGTTGTGAATTTCTTCGATGTGTCAGCTTCCCTAGGACTGTGTGTCATTCTTGAAGCAAGTGGTTTGACATCGTTCCCGAAACAAGTGGGGGGATCCCAATTGTCTGAGACAGTAAAGAGGAGATGTTCTGGATGGTCCTGGATGGGTTCATCCGAAACAATATCCTCCACATATGCCATGGGAGGCGTTCTCATTCTCTCAGTAGTCCTGGCTCTTCGCGTGCAAGCCCTGGCCAACGCTTTTTCGAATTTCTTCTGTCGTTTCCTGTGTGAGTCGAATGCATACCATGTCGTGCCTCTGTGAGGCCTTCCCCTTGCTCCCAGCATGTAGATAAACAGAGATATAGTCAAAAAGCCAACTGGAAGAGTGTCTCTGCTCCAGCGCGTCGAAGGTTTAGCCTTCGGCCTTTCAATTTCCAAATGCCTCGCATATCCGTCAGGGTAGCTGATAAGGATGAAGGTGATCATGATAGTCTTAGCCATTAATGATATGTTCTTAATTCTCTGGTCTTCCTTCCTTCTCCCTCGCGCGAGATGCCTCGTCGCCTAGTTATGGCTGCTTGGGCTCCGTCCCATCTTTAATGTTGAGAAGATGGGAGTCGGTTGCCAATATTTATGGCGCCACCTAGCTCATTTCCGCGTGTCCTCTTTTTTCTCTACGTGGCACCCCATCCGGGGGTTGGAGATCTCTATTGGCTAGGGCATGACACCGATCTAAGATATCTTACTCTCCATAGATGTGTGCTTCCTAGTAGATGTGTTTTATTTCCTTTGCCACTCCTTCATTTGCCAAACAGTCTGCTACCCTGTTTGCATCCCTTTTCACATGAGAGAGTATGATGATGAGGTTAGTTCTGAGGAGGCTTCCAAATTCCTCTAGCAGCCCAGATAAACGCCAGCTAGGTGAGATTTTCTGCAGGTTTTCCCCATGGAGGATTTTGGTGATTAGCTGGATGACAATTTGAGAGTCCCCCTCTAGGATGAGATTGTGATAATGTCTAGCAATTGCTACGTGGAGACCTTGCAATAGGCCCATAATCTCTGCCGCATTTTTTGTTGTTTCCCCCAAATAGCCTGCTACCAGATAGAGGATCTCTCCATTGGAGTTTCTAAGTGTGGCTCCATATCCAGTTGATCCCGGGTTCCCTTTGGATGCCCCATCGAAATTGATCTTTATGAAGTATGTTGGAGGGGGGTCCTAGATGGTTGGGCTTCTATTTTGACATTTAGGAGCTTTTATCATCAGTTGATTAATCAAGCCAGGTTGCCAGCTTTGGAGTATGCATTGCTTCTCTGGGTTGCAGTTTAAGTCCTCTAGTTCCCAGGGCTTGCTTCTAACTGTTTCTTTGACAAGTGTGACAATTTTTTCCCAAGTTAGGCCTGGTGTGGAGGCTTTGGAGTGAAAGATTCTTTTGTTTCGTTCTTTCCATATTTGCCAGAGAATGAATCCTGGGAGGAGTTGCCAGATGTAAGTCAGTAGGGGATTGTTGTAGGTGATGGAGTCCTAGTTTTCAATTGTATCGCTGATGTTGCTCCTGTTTTGATTGGATCGGCGCATTATTTGAGCTCCTTGGTCCCAAATCCACTGACTAAAGGGACATATGTTCAATAGATGTTCCTTAGTTTCCTCTTGTTGGTGGCACAAGACGAATATTGAGGGTTCAATGAAGCCTCTTCTCCTGAGGTTGTCCCAGGTTAGGACTTTGTTGTGTCCAATAAGCCAGAGGAAGGTGGACACCTCGTGCCAGAGTATAGGGTACCAAATTTTGTTCCATATGTTTTTCTTATCATGATTTTGGTAGCTGCCTTGTAGGTAGTAGGCTTCTTTGACTGAGATTTTGATAGTGGTGGAGTGCCCCCATCTAAGAATGTTCAAGCCTTCTCTATTAGGGATTTTTCGGTGACTGGTATACTGTTGCCAGGCTTGCAGATTTAAATTCTCTGGGACCCCTAATTCCTTATTAGAGGTCTTCCAATGACGCCACTGTGGTCTCCAGTCTACAGGTCTCCAAAGATATTTCACCCTCAGGAGAGTGTCTTGGTTTAGAGCCTGTTTAAAGGGGTTTATCTCTTCCAGGTCATTTAGAGGTTTAATTTTCTTCCACGAGTCCTGCCAAAACATGGCACTTTCTCCATTTTGTACCCCCCAAAAAGTGCGGTTTTGTACGAGGTCTTTATTTTTCCAAGCTATGTTCCAAATATTAGATCCCTATATTCGGGAATTGTGTTTAATGATTTCGTTTTCTTGTGTGAAGGGAGCGTACTTCTGCTTCCATATTTGCGCCCATAAAGTTGTTGGCATTTTTAACCACTTCCACCACAATTTGGCTCCCATTACTTGGTTGAGTTTCCCTATATCTCGGAGTCCTAGCCCTCCCATACTTTTTGGTGTGCAGATTTTGTCCCAACCTACTAGCGCCCACTTCTTGTTAGGTTGATGTCCATGCCATAGGAAGTTTTGCTGAAGGTTCCTTATAGCTTTGATGACCTACTTGGGGGCTGCTAGGGCAGTGAACAGGTAGGTAGGTAGGGCTTGTAGGACCGACTTGAGCAGGACCAACCTGACTGCATTGTTGAGTGGTCTGAAGGTCCAGTTTCTCATCCTGTTGGAGATGGAAAGAAGAAGGTTGTCCCAGGAGATGGAACTTGTTGCTGCGCCCATTAGAGGAATGCCTAAGTAGTTGGATGGAAGGGAGCTCTTGGGTATTCTCAAGAGTCTGGAGATATGAAGTTGGAATTCTACCGGAGTATTAAAGAAATAGAGTTTGTACTTGTCTAGGTTTAGAGTCATGCCTGATGCCTCTGTGAAATCGGAGAGGATGGAATTAAGCTTGTTTGCCTCTCTTGTGGTTGGGGAGTTCATGAGAAGGGTGTCATCAACAAATTGGCTATGTGAGGGTGTCGGTTGGACATTGTGCAGAGGCAAGCCCTTGAGAGATCCTTCTAGGACTGTTGACTTGATATAGCGTCCCACTCCTTCCGCCATAAGCATGAACAAAAAAGGCGATAGGGGGTCACCTTGTCTAATGCCTCTAGATGGGGTGAATGGCCGAGATGGGACCCCATTGAAAAGGATAGAAAAGAAGGTTGAGGAGGTAAGGTTTGAGATCCACTTCACCCAATGTTGATCAAATCCAAAAGAATCTAAGACAGCCCGAAGGTACTGCCGGTTTACTCTGTCAAAAGCTTTTGAAATATCAAGTTTGATTAGCATACCTAGAGTTTTTGTCGACTTGAGAGAATGGATGACCTCGTGAGCTAGAATGACGTTGTCCATGATTTGTCTACCCTCCATGTACCCTGGTTGTTCCTTGGAGATGACAAAGCTCAGAATTGGCTTGAGGCTGTTAGTAACCACCTTTATAATGATTTTGTAAATTACATTACGGAGAGTGATAGGTCTGAATTGTTTGGGATTTGTGACATGTTCCTCTTTTGGAATTAGGGTGAGAAAAGTAGCATTGAGGGTTGGGAGGACTTGGCCTGAGGCCCTCGATTCCTCTACTACTGCCCACACCTTTTTCCTTACTATGTCCCAACAATGATGGAAGAAATCAGTGGTAAATCCATCCAGGCCTGGGGCCTTCCCTGGGGGCATAGATTTTGTTGCTTGGTCAACTTCCTCTTGGGTGATAGGTTGCATGAGGGCTATGTTCTATTCAGGAGTCACCATAGAGGGTATGTGACTGGTTACCTATCTGATGGTTGCAGTTATATCCTCCCTGGTTTCTGTTAGGAGGTCGCGGTAGTAGTTGTTAAGCTCTGCTTCTATTTAGGTATGTTCTCTGATTGGATTACCCTGGCCATCCTCCAAATGAGTAATTATGTTAATGTGTCGGCGATGCACCATTTCTCTATGGAAGAATTTTGTGTTCTTCTCCCCCTCTTTGAGCCATTGTACCCTGGACTTCTGTCTCTAGAGAATTTCCTCTTGATTTCTCCTCTCTTCTAATTGTGCTTGGAGCTCCTCCTCCTCTTTCATTAGTTCAGTAGTTTGAGTTCCTGAAATGAAAGTTCTTTGTATCTCCAATAGTTTGTTCTCTATGTCCTGCATGCCTTGAAAAATATTTCCAAAAGTGTTCTTGTTCCAGTGCTTCAGTGTTTTCTTGAAGTTTTTGAGATGTTGTTGGAATTTGTACATGCTTGTACCATGGTCTATTTATGCCTGATCCCATCGGGATTTTGCAAGCTGATGAAATTCCGGGTGTGAGATATATAATTTCTCAAACCGAAAGGGTTTGTATTTAGGTGTTGCCCCTGTTTTTAGGTTAAAGGTAATTGGCCAGTGGTCCGACCCATATTTTGGGAGAATGAGACTTTCCATACAAGGGGCTTCTTCAATTAGTTCTTCAGCCACAAGAAAGCAGTCCAGCCGACAGACAATATGTTTGTTTCCTGACCTACGGTTGGACCAGGTGAAGGTGACATTGATGTTTTCAATGTCTACTAACTTTAGCTGGTCAATGAGGGTTTTGAACTTACCGTTGTCTTTCTCAATCCTTTTGCTCCCGCCTGTTTTTTTTTTCCAGTGACAGGATCAAGTTGAAATCGCCTCCCAAGATCCAGTTGGGTGTGGTCAACAATGTTTTGATAAAGACTAGCCGCTCCAGAATTTTGTCTTTTTCCTGTTGGCTTTGGGGTCCATAGACGTTTGTGATAGTCCCCTCCTGGTTCGAGCCTGTGACCTCAAAATGGTCCGTTATTGTGCCTATTGTAAAAGAAGATCTGCTTAGAGTAATATTGCACGGGATCCATAATATGGATAGACACCGTGAGGCCCCTGTGGAGTCTGTTAGAACAAAATCACATCCTCTACAAATGTGTTGGAAGATGGTTTTAGCTTCTGCCCCAGCACATTTCGTTTCTTGTAACATTAGAATATCTGGATTTTCTGCTTTGATGCAGTCTGAGAGGATCTTTTGTTTGGATCGACTGTTCAGTCCTTTGATGTTCTAGGTGATGATCTTCATCATAATGAGGGTGGCTTTGGGTGGAGGTATTCCTCCAAGAGCTTATGAATCTGCCCTGAGTTGATCATAAGAATGACCGCCTCCTTGATGAGTTGATGCACCGTTTTCTGCCTCCTCCTTTTGTTCTCTCATGGTATCTGTTTTGAGCCTAAACCTGGGCCTGTGGCTATACCTAGGTGTGTCGTGGATCCTGCTAATGAGTCAAGAAAAACATTGTGTACCTTTCAGAGTTTCTCTTGAGGAAGGGCTTGTAGATCCTTTTGATTGAGGGCTTCCTCAAGTTTTTCTAGGTCAATGTCTGCTAGATCTCGGTCATCCAACTACATTGAGATGTCTCCATCTATGTATCCCGTCTCTTCTGGGTGGATTTCACGGTTTGGGCCAGAGGAGGAAGGGGTTTGGTTCTTACCTTTTCCCTGTTGCGGTTCTTTGTGCGGATCTTGGATTTCTTCATATTACGGTAGCTGATTCAAAATCTCATAGGGTATTTTGGTCGGGATCTTAGGTTTGGGGTGCGGGTTCTGCTTCCTTGGAGCGTTTTTCTTCCTGGATGTGACAGTGGTGAAGCCATCTTTCTATGTGGTATCACTTGCTTTGTTATCCTTCTTGTTCAGAGGGCAGTCTCTGAAGAGGTGGCCATGTTCATGGCATTTCCTGCAGCGGAAAGGAATATGTTCATAGTCCAATGTTTGTTGCCAGTCTTCATACTGATATTCTAGAGTTACCGCTCCCGATAGAGCCTTAGATATATTCATATAAAAATAGATTCGAGCGTATGCGGTGTATTTCCTTTGCTTTGTGTCTTATGATGTTTTGACGTAGTGACCCACTGTATTCCCTATTCCCATAAGAATCTCCTCCATCTAGAACTCTTGCGGCAAGGAGTATAAGAAGATCCAGACTGGGGCCATTGTGAAATCCTCCTTGTCTGGGCTGAAGTGTTCTGTCCAGAATTGCAAGAATAACCCTACCGAGTTGTAGAAATATGGCCCATTCTCAAAGATTCAGTCTCAGTCTTCTAGGTTGTATAGTATTATTGTGAAAAAGCCCTTAGAGCTGAGTTGAACCTCATAGTCACCTTTGGGGTTCCACCAGTTTTTTATCCATCTCTTTAGGTCACATTCGAACGACCATAGTCCCAGAAACTTACCTATAAGGGAATGCTCTCTCATGAACTATGTATGTTCACCCACTCTTGTTGAACTTATGAGGTATCTAGACGGTTTGTCCATTTGTGGAATGCATTTTCCCGGCTCCCACCCACAAGGTTCTTTTGGATGGGACGTGTTGGCTTCCACCTCCATTTCCTTTCTGAGCCCCTGTTCTCTGGTAAGAAGTTGATCGTGTAGCTGCAGTGGCGGCTCAAATGATGGTCTTTTTTCTCTTGTTCCCGATCGATCATTAGTCGTGGAATTACTATACGAGGGGGGTTTGCCCCCCTCTTCTGGATTCATCTTGACGGGTCAAACCCTGAGACACTCTGTGTCGATCGTAGTAGGTGGTATGTTGTGCAATGTCTTGGTTTGATCATGCAGCGAGTCGTGCCGAGACTGAAACTAGGGTTTTCCCCTCATCTCATTCGCCTCAACATCTTGTCCTTTCTTCTCTTTCATATTCTATGTAACTTATTATTACTTTAAATAATATAATACTTTAATGTATTTTTGAATATTATAATACTTTTTGATGTAGTAGTGTTTTATTAATGTATTATATATTTTTTTTTTGACAGAAACGGTTATAGATTATATTAATGGGGTGGACTAGCCACATATCCGATTACAAAATGGCCTCGAATTTCTCCAGGCCTATCTTTCTGAACCATTCTACTTCTATAGCTATAGACTTGTGAACTGAATTAGTTCCTGTACGTCTTCTAATAGAACTGGATTAAATTTAAATTCCAACACTCCAGTCACTGTTTCAGCATAAGTCTCAACACTATTTCAGCATATGTCTTAGCACTGTTTCATCATTTGTTACAGCGGTGTTTCAGCATATGTTCCAGCACTGTTTCAGCATATGTTACAGCATTGTGTTTCAGCATATGTTACAGCACTATTTCAGCATAAGTTCCAGCACTGTTTCATCAAATGTTCCAGCACTGTGTTTCAGCATATGTTCCAACACTATGTTTCAACATATGTTACTATGTTTCAACATATGTTACTGTGTTTCAGCATATGTTACAGCATTGTGTTTCAACATATGTTCCAGCCCTGTTTCAGCTTATGTTCCAGCACTGTGTTTCAGCATATGTTATAGCACTATTTCAGCATATGTTCCGGCACTGTTTCGGCATATGTTCCAGCACTGTTTCAGCATATGTTCCAACACTGGATTTGGTCTTGTCCCTTTCTTTGCAATTTCCATGCTTCCAATTAGGTTGAGGCTTGTCAAGGTAGATCCATCGTGGTTAGCTGGCCGTTTTCCCACATGCGTCCTTGTTCCAACTTTACGCCTTTTTTTGCCTCCTCATCCGCTTCTCTATTTAGCTCCCTCAGGACGTGGAACACTTGATATGAGTCAAACCTTTGAAGGAGGAGGCGTATCCTGGCCAACAAATTATTGAGTTGTGCATTTTGAGTTTTCATGGAATGGGCTATGGCACAGATTAACATTCGAGAATCTCCTATGATAATCAGTTTTCAAATTCCATTGCTTCTGGCTTGGCACAAGCCCTGCCATAATATCATTACTTCTGCATGGTTGTTGGTGGCGATGCCTAGGCCTATGGCATATCGTACCATGACTTCTGCATTTGGCTTTACAATAAATCCTCCTCCTCCTTCTTGGCCTGGATTTCCCTTTGAGGCTCCATCAAAGGATAGAATGCAGTCTATCCTTTCCTTTTTTCATTTGTCAAATTCATTCTTCCTTGCCCTTATTTCCCAATTTTCCTGAGTTGTGGTATTGACTGTGTTCCCTGTTTGCAAATGAATTTGGAATTGGCCCAGCCAAAGTTCTTCTTTTTCTTCCAACTCCCTATTGTATGGAGGATGTCAATGGGTGTTATCCCATTCGCTAAAGAGGGCTTTGATCTTTGCAGTCACCAGTGAGGCACTCCTTTGCTTGTCCCTGAAAACCCTGTTGTTTCTTTCCAGCCAAAGCCCCCAAAGGATAAACCTTGGGAGTGCTCTCCAGAGCCCCGAGGCATAGCTTTGCTTCTTCAATTGGAAAGGGTAAAGGCCTGTCCAGTTTTGGAGAAGGGAATTAATGTCTTCGGGAAGAATTGGGTTCTTTTGCAACCCAACTATCAGATTCCAGACTTCTTTTGAATAGCTACAATAAAGAAGAAGGTGATCTGAGGTTTCCTCAGCTTGTTGACACAAGGGGCATCTGAAAGGACCCTCCCAACCTTTCTTTCGAAGGTTCTCCCTTGTTTGGATACTATTATGACTTAAAGTCCAGAGGAACAGGTCTATTTTGGGAATGGTTTTGGTGTTCCATATGAATTTCCAGACGGCTGGGTTGGGAGGAACATGAGGGATGTTTCAGAAGGTGTTGTATCCCAGCGAGGTGGAGTAGGGATTCGCATTCTTCCCCCATACTCTCTCATCTTTACCTCTTTTTTTAATGGGGTCTTTCCCCTGCAAACTAAACTTCAGAGTGCCCCAATAATTTTCTAAGTCCTGAGGCAGATTGCCCACTTCCCAACCTTGCCACGGCTTGCCTCTTTCGTTCCCCCACTTATAAATGTCATAGAGTGTCTTTAGATTTTGCCCATCCATCCAACCTTTTAGCCTTTGCAGATCCTGGTTTCGTTCCAGAGGTGGGTCCCCTAGAATGGAGTCTTGCTAGATTTTAATTGTTTTCCCGTTTCTTGGCACCCAAGTGAGGTGAGGAGTGAAAAGGTCCATGTCTTTTTTGCACAGAGCGTAGGTTGGGGACCCTTTAGTCTCTCTACAAGGTTTTTCTATGCACCTATTCCTTGTGCCTCTGAAATATTTCTTTCATAGTGCTTCCTTGCTCCAAGCGATGTTCCCACTGACAATGTGCCATAACAACTTCGCCCCTAGGGCCAGGTTCTGTACTTGGGTGTTTTTAAAATTGAGGCCTCCTTCTAAGAGAGGTTTGGATATTTTGTCCCAATTTATAAGGTGAAGTCTCATGCTTGTTTGCTTCCCCCCTTCCCACAGGAAGATTCTCTGCATTGCCTCTATTTTTTGAATTGTAGATCTTGGGGCTAGCAATAAAGAGTTCTGGTAGATGGGTACACTGGCCAGGACGGATTTGATAAGGACTATCCTCCTTGCTAGAGTTAGCCAGTTCGCCCCCTAAGAGGAAATTCTCTTTTTTAGTTTGTCAAGTAAATGGTTCCATTGTGAGGCCCTTGGAGCAGCTTTGGAAATAGGGATTCCCAGGTAGGTGAAGGTCTCCCATTTGGTATGCCCTTCCATCCTCAAAACTCTGGAAATTCCCAGCATCTCTATGGGTGTAATGTTCCAACCATAAATTTTACTTTTTGATTGGCTTATATCACTTCCTGACATTGCAGCATATGCATCTAGCTCCTCTTTGAATCTTTTTGCAACTAACAGACTTGCCCCACCTAGAAAAAGGGTATCGTCCGCAAATTGCGCATGGTTGATTTCCTTTACACCTTGCGCTATTTTCAGTCCTTGGAGGTTGCTTTGGGTTCTGGAAGTTTCCAGCTGGTAGCTCAKAACTGAGGCTTGAATTKCATATAGCAWGGGYGAKAGAGGGCATCCCTGCCTCAAGCCCCTAGACGCTTTGAAAAAATTGGTTACTCTTCCATTTACCATGGGGGCTATCCATGGCGATCCTATGCAAGCTCTTATCCAGTTCACAAAGGATTTGTCAAATCTGAACTTCTTCATTACCTCAAAAAAGAAATTATGATTAACTCTGTCAAAAGCATTTGCAAGGTCTACTTTGATAATCATACCTTTATCTTTCCTGCGTAGGCTTGAGTGAAGAGCTTCTTGCACCAGAATTATGTTGTCTTCTATTTGTCGACCTTTAATGAAGCCTCCCTAGTTCTCAGAAACTATTAGAGGGAGAACGTTTTTCAATTTGTTTGTGATGACCTTCATAAGAATTTTGTAACTTGTGTTACAGAGGGAGATCGGCCTGAATCGGCTAAAGCTCAACGCTCCTTTCTCTTTAGGGATGAGTGCCAGGAAGGCTGAATTTGTGCTTCCTCCTAGCTTGCTGCTCGCTTGTGATTTTCTTATCATTTTAGTTAGGTCTGATTTGATTATTTCCCAACAATGCTGCAAGAATCTTGCAGTAAATCCATCCGGTCCAGGTGCATTTGGTCCACCGCATCTTTTATTTCTTGTTGTGTGACTTCCTCCATGAGCTTGAGATTGATATCTTCTTTTATTAGCTTTGGGACAATAGATAGGGGGTACATTTGAGGGTCGATGCTTGACCTTCGCGTTTCTGATTAGAGAGTTCTGAATGTTTCAAAAGATGCCCTCCTAATGCCCTCTGGCTCAGAGATTGTAATGTTTTGAACTTGAATTTCTGTTACGGCCTTATATTGTTTTCTTGCTTCTGCTTGCTTGTGGAAATAGCTTGTATTTTTGTCTCCTTCCTTCAACCACAGACTTCAGGACTTCTGTCTCCAGTATCCTTCTTCCTCTCTGCAGGCTTTGTGCCATTGCCTTTGAAGTTGTTCCTCTTTAAGCAAGTCTTGCTGAGTAATCTCCTCCTTTTCCAAAACAAACTGATGACTTTCCAGACGCCTTTGGGCTTCTATTCACAGGGTGATTGGATTAGATTGATTCTTTGCCCATTCTTTTAGCACATCCTTAAGTCTTCTCAATTTTTATTCCCAAACGTAAAACACAGAACCATTGACCTTGCTTGTCCAGACGTTGGAGACTTTGTGCATAAAGTCTTTATCCTGTATCCATGAGGGATTGAATCTAAAGGGGATGGGCTCCTGGACTTGGTCCTTCCTTAGCTCTAGGCTAATTGGTTTATGGTCAGAGGTGCTATGGGGGAGAATTTCTGAGGTGACTGTGAGCCCAAGGGACAGGAACGAGCTTTGGACAAGGAATCTATCCAAATGGGAAGTTATATGCCTCGGGCCTACCCTTCTATTAGTCCAGGTGTAATGTCCCCTGGTCGGCTTAATATCCATTAAGTCCCAAGCTAAGATTAAGTCCTCCACCCATTCTCTAGCTTGGTCCCTTACAATAGATCCTCCCCATTTTTCCTCTTGGGCCAAAGTTACATTTAGGTCCCCTCCTAGTATGATGTTTTCTAGCTCATTGTTGGCTAAATAATTTAGGAGGGTTTTCAAGCAATTCTTTTTTTCATCTATATGTTGTGGGACGTAGATATTGAAGAGACTTACTGTTTGCCCTAACTCCCTAAGGAGCAGTTGGGAGAAGATCCAATGCATGCAAAGGTCTGAGCGGATCAGATCTATTTTGGAGGCATTCTAAAGGGTGCAAAGTCCTCCTAACGTGCCTCTGACATTTTCAGCTAAACCCTGGCTGCTTTTCCATACGTTTTTTGAAACTTTCATAGAGTCCTGTTGACTCATCTTGGTTTCCTAGATAAGTAGGATGTCTGTTTTCATTGCTCTGAGAATGTCCCTGAGAGCTTCTTCCTTATTTTTGCTACCTATACCCCTACAGTTCCAAGAAGTTAACTTCATTGCTTACTTTGTGGTGGGGAATGGCCTCCTTGGGATGCCTTGGCTAGCTTCCTGGTTTGCCTTACTCAGATCATTTTCTTGATGGTTGGCTGTGCTCCTTTGAGAATGTTTTTGTAGGTTTCCTAGTCTCGTTTCGCTTTTTTGGATTTCCTACCTCTCCCAGTCTTCTTTGGGGTGTCCCAGGATTCACTCGCTCCTTCTGATTCATTTCCTGACGAGATCTCCCCCTCCTCGATGCCTTGAGCCTCCTCGTTCCATGGAGGGGAGACAAGTTTCTCCATTTCCTCTGTTGTTTTTGGGGTTTTGCCTGTATCCGGGACTTGGCTGTCTTTTTCTTCTTCAGCCTGAGTTTCTTTTCTTGAATTCTTCGATTCGCCTTCCTTTTCCAGTGCTTTGAAGCTATTTGTCATCTCTCTATTTCCAGGGTTGCTTTGAGTGGGGGCTGGGTTTTCCCTTCTTGGGCCTTTGGATTTCGACCTTCCTTTCTGGGGTTGCTGCCAACCTTCCTCGCCTGCTTTCTCTATGCTTGGGGTTTTTGGACAGTTTCTCTGAAAATGTCTGTATTCATGACATCCTCTACATTTGAACGGGAGCTGCTCATAGTCCAATTTTTGCAGGTGTTGCCATTCTCCTACCTTCAGTTTTACCGCTTCTGGCAGTCCTATTTCCAAGTCAACTTCCACACAAATTCTTGCACAGGAATATTGGTCCTTTGGATCGGCTCTGTCAATGTAGTTCCCTAGTCCGTTCCCAATAGCTTGCAGCGACGAGGAGATCCAACAGTGGATTGGCAGATTTGGGAGTCTGACCTAGACCAGGACGTATTTTGGCACTTCCAAAGCTGGGTTGAAGTTTGGAGTCCATCGGTTCAGATAAAGGCCCTGTGTACCCATGAAGTATGGGCCATTCCTGAAGATTAGATCGCGGCCCTCCTAGGAGATAAATTCAAAAATATAGTAACCTCTTCCAACCATGTAGAAAGTTACGCTATTTTTTATTAATGGCCGCCAGTTCCTTTGGATTCAATTGTCTATTGTCCGGGCTGAGGGCCAGAGGCCCATGAACTGACCTACCAGCCCTCGGTCTAAAAGGGAGATCGCTACCTTCATTGGTTGTTCCAAGGGGAGATTGATATCTGGGACGTCATCCAGTTTTTTCACAAAACTTGGTGCTTCCGCTTGGGGTGCATTCTTTCTGCAAGCTACTATTAGCTTCCTGAAGGACGTGGTTGGGGAGGGAGGGGGCGACGGCTCCCCTCTGCCCTGGCTTGGCATGGCTGCGAGAGAACGAACCCTAGATCGTTTTTCCTGCACACGCGTGTCTTAGCAGCTTATCCAGGCAGATAATTGTCTTAATGTATTATATTAATAACATTAATTTATTAATTAATACATTACTAATTTTACATTTGTACATTAAAATATATATTAATGTATTAATACTTTAATTTAGACATTATATTGATGATGATGATGATGATGATGATGATGATGATGATGATTAACATCCACTAAGTCCTAATTGGTCTATCAGACCTTAAGAGGGTAAGTGATTACTTGTGATTCTTTAGAGTTTTGTTTCTGTACTCGAAAGGCATTAAGAGAAACTTTCCAAGATCACCATACTTTTGTTGAGTTAAGAGGTTAGGAAGGTTGGTAGTGTGATCAATATTTTGAAAATGAGATCTAATACGGGTATAGGTTGGACAATCTAAGAGAAAGTGCTTTTCATATTTAGCCTTCTTAATGTCACAAAGGTGACACACTCTTTCATCCCATGGCGTTTTAGGAATTGACCAACACCCAATCTCACTATGGAGCTCATGAGAATTTGTTCTTATCTTAGCAATGTTTATTTTTTCTTTACACTTGCAAAAACAGATAGATAATTTTGTTCTTCTAGATTAGGGTTGATTACATCTTTATAATACCTTAATTTTCTTTTTTCCTCTAACTCTTTATCACACCACATTTTTTCCTTAAATTTTGATTTGACATTTTTTTTAATAGTATCTTTATTCTACAAAATGGTTTCGTCCATGATTGCCCAATAGTTTAGCCAAGACCGGGTGTGTTTATTCCATCCTCGCTTGAGTCGATGGTGGTTATGACATGATTTTGAAGCAATTTTAGGTAGCCTCTTGTCTTCCATCTTGTTTAACTTGTTCTTGTAGATTAGGTATCTAGTCATAGTCATGCTCTCAATGGGGGAGAGTCTTGTTTCTACAAGGAGGATGTGATAGAGAGTATTTCCTTTAATTTTGAGATTATAGATTATAAAATTCTTTTTTATTTGCTCTATCTTTCTCCAAGATTCACGAGAGATACTACAGCCCCAGACTTCACATCCATAAAGAATAATAGGTGTAAAAAGAGTCTCAAAGAGGAGTTTCTTCTTATCCCAACTCCAAAGATCAGTTGATTTACAATTGTTTTCAAGCCCATAATAAGCTTTCCATCCCCCAATAATCCTTTTCTCAATGCTATAATTCCAATTGAGTTTGTGGTGAATATCAATTCCAAGATATTTATATGAAGTCACTTCCTCCAAGTTGTTGTTGTCATATACAAAGGTATCATAAGGGATCTTATTGGATTTAATAATCATGACCTCAATCTTATTAGTATTAATAGTCATACCCATATTGGAGAAAAAATCCTTGAGGGTTCTTAGTTGGTTTTCAAGATCATGGGGACTCCTTTCCACAAGGACGATATCATCCGCATAAAGAAGAATATTGATGACTATACTAGTGAGAGTAGGCTTGACACAACCTGCTTTTTCCAAGCATTCTTCTAACTTATCAATGTATATGTCAAAAATGGTAGGGGACAAGGGACAACCTTGTTTGACTCTGATATCACAGTTAATCTCTTTTGACCAGCCCTCAGTTTTTTCAAACTTAGCATTAATGTTCTCATACATCCTTATTATAGCATCCCTCAACTCGAGAGGCACTTTTATCTCTTCCAACCTATTCCAAATATTTTTCCTAGGAACCATGTTTTCAAACTTAGCAATAATGTTCTCATACATCCTTATTGCAGCATCCCTCAACTCGAGAGGCACTTTTATCTCTTCCAACCTATTCCAAAGATTTTTCCTAAGAACCATGTCAAAAGCTTTTCCAAAGTCAACAAAACAACAAAAAAGATTGGTTTTAGTATTGCGGAATTCCTCTGCAATGATCCTAAAGGTATCAATATGGTCCACAGTTGAATGATATCTCCTAAACCTGGCCTAGCCTTTAGCTCTTTTAACGTGACTTTCTAGCCAAATGCTAATCTTCTTTTCCAAAATAATTCCATAAAGCTTGGCTAAAATTGGGCTAATCATAATGGTCTTATAATTAGAGGGAATGTTTTTATCCCCATTTTTAAAAATA
>JZKD02S0058297.1:23243-59096 GCA_000966675.3 Picea glauca | reverse complement strand
TACATCTTCTTAGCATTGGTGTCTGAAATTTCTATCCAAATGTATTGATTAAGAGGGTCAATCTTATGAAGTTGAATGTGAGGAGAAATGCTTTTTCTAATATAACAAGCTATGCTTCATATCCCTCTATGGTGGGATTTTTTGTTCTATGTCGACCACAAGACAAATCCTTCCATGTTAAGGACCTTAGACTCCTCATGCTCCCAAGTTTGAGCTAAACAACACTCAGGATCCAATTACAATTAATTAATATATTATGGAATAAGTAATTACTTAACACAACTTAATTTAAATTAAGTAATAACTTAATTATATTAGTAATAACTTAATATATTAAGTAATTTAAATTAATAAATTAATGTTTTAATTGAGTAATTAATACATTAAGTTAGTAATTTAAAAATCATATGAATATACTAATACTTTAACAATATTAAGTAATAGATTTTTAATAAATTATTAATTATTTAATATATTAATTTAATAATACAATAATTAATAATATATTAATACATTAATAAACATTAATAATTAATTAATACATTATTATTATATAGATATTAATATATTAATTGTTAGTTTCATGACATATCGGTTTTTTACATAAATGTAGTTGTTGCTAGTATATCCACAAGGCATAGGGTTTCTCAGTCTTAACCGCTCAGATTCAATATTCTGATAATAATATATATATACCTACAAAAGTTTGGCTCGGTTCGGTTAGCGTCTCCTTACATGTCTTCGGAGCGTTTGATGGCAGCGCTGGCAGTGCTGCTCTTACTCGGTGAGAAATTCGTGTGAAAAATCCCCGTGTTCGTGCTCGTTCGGATGTTTGACTGACGAGTTTGTCTATGTTTTTGCAGGGTGCGTTGAAGTTGGCGGAACGGTATTCACGGTAGTGAACAAGTGCTTGGCGACGATCTGGGCAAGCATCCTCACGGGGAACAACGGCGCTTCCCTCGCTGACGGCGGCTTCGCCCTTACCCCCCAACAGTCTGCACGCGTTAACGCCACGGCGGGCTGGTCGGGCCGCTTCTGGGGCCGCACGGGCTGCGCCTTCGATGCGTCGGGTGCCGGCTCTTGCGCCACCGGCGACTGCGGACGCGGCCTCAAGTGCAATGGCGCCGGCCGGGCGCCCCCTGCCACCCTCGCGGAGTTCACAATCGGCGACACGGATTTCTGCGACGTGAGCCTCGTCGACGGCTACAACGTCCCCTTGAGCATTAGCGCAGCTGGCGGCACCGGGGACTGCGGGACGGCCAGCTGCGTCGCCGATCTTCGGAAAATCTGCCCCGATTAGCTCAAAGTTACGGGCAGCGATGGGCGGGTGATTGCCTGTAAGAGCGCTTGGGAGGCCTTTAGGAGTCCCGAATACTGCTGCACGGGCGACCATGGGAGCCCTCAGACGTGTTCTCCCTATCAGTACTCGAAGGTTTTCAAGGCCGCTTGCCCCACGGCCTACAGCTACGCCTACGATGACGCCACCAGCACGTTCACCTGCAGCCACCCCGATTATACGATCACCTTCTGTCCATGAGCTGCGGGATATCAGCCCCTCTCTTTTTCTTCATCAAAGTCTTGTAGAAGGTTTTTATGACTGGTGTATGCGGATAGGCAGACATAATAAAACTCAGACAATAAGAGCACATGTGCATCATTACTAAAATGTGAACATTAATATGAGATAAGTTTCTGAATTCAAAGTCGTTAAATTAACTATTAGGTCAAATTCTTACTGCATGCACAGTGATATACAACGATTACCAAGTATATTAGGCAAAATTAACATGAGAATGATACAAATGTTGTTAATGGTGCATAGGCATGAAGAAATTCTATTAAGAAATAGAACTTCAAAACCAATACTGTTAAATCTGCAATAAATCCATTGATTTAAATTCACCAGCCATATACATGCAATCAAACAATGTTATAATGAAATCTGACAACACTTTGTGGCTTGCTCACAATTAATAAAAACAATAATGATTCACCAACCATTGAAGAAGACGGCCGGAGGTTTCTTCTGTAAGAGAATAATAAAACATGACTAGTATTTTATTGTGGTCTAATCATGTTGTATCGTTATTAAAGAATTCGGTTGTTGTAAAGTTTAGCCATGATAGCTTCCACAATATGTTGCTTCGTCTCTTGGCCAGATGCAAGCCTCCTTCTCCTCCTCAGCGGTCTCTCATGCAATGGCATAAATCTTATGATTTTTTCAGTTCGGCCGCAAAAGTTCTGCAAGAGTAGACGCCACTTTCGTATAAACATAAATATGTTGCGTGCCAACTGTGCAGTTTAGAATTTCTGTACCAGAAACAACAATGAATGACCGAAAACAAATCGACGAATTTTCAAGCCATGTGCCAGGGATTCATTCCTGCTCGGTTTACCCGCGTCAAAATCATGAATTCAAAATGCTAGGATTTTAAAAGGATGAGGCCCGGCGCAAGTATGGAGAGACTTTGACTGTTTGTAATAAGATGTTTCCGATATGTTGCAGGTACTAAATTTATCCAGTTTTTCATTTATTTAATGAACATCAATGGATTAATTGCTTACTTCTCACCGACATATTTGATTCTGCCTCCGTCCGACTCTCTCTCGTAGCAGAGCAGGGCATCCTCACTCCATCTCAGTTGACTTGGCTTTGATCAGACTCCCTCACCGGACTTGGAAACTGACTTCCTCCCTGGAGAAATCATTGATTTCGTTAAACAATTCCTGATTTCTTGAATGCAATGATAGGGTGGTTTATATATATATATATATACCACCCTATCATTGCATTCAAGAAGATCAGGTACCTAAGTGCAATGATAAAATTATCGGGACTATCTCCAAAACCAAACATCTTATAAGAACAGATTTAAAATAAACATGTAAGCTCAAAATATGGTTCCTATATATGTATCATTTGTTTGAAAATTACCTACCCCAAACATACCATAACCTAACCCAAACATTCCATTAACAATGTTTAAAACTATTTAAATCAACATTTTAGTTGTATGTGGACGCTTCTACATAGTTGTTTCTTGAAATCATTGCAATGAGAATGCATGTTCGTTGAAAATTTAAAGCATGTGCACATACATTAAAAACACGTGAACATATTCCAAGTTGAATTGTTTTGAGCTTTATTAGTAAAACCAAGTGGGTCTTTGCATCAAAACATAGTTAATTTTGGAAACAAGAGGCTTAACCCTAAATGAATTTTTTTGAGTTGAAGTGTCATGGTTTGGAAAAAAACACTTGGGCCTTAGTCCCTCAAAATAGCTTTTTAAGCTCATCAATAGCCATGAACAAAACTTGCAAACCACAACACAAACTCTCTCTAAGGGGTATTTGGCAATAGAGTTTGATGTGGGTGCCATTATGAGGTTTTATGCACCAAGGGTTGGCTACAAGGATTGACTATGGGGCTTTATCCATGGTTGATGAAGGAAAAGGATTGCCTTGGGATATGTTTGAATCTTCTTAGGCTCAAGAGCTTTGAAGGAATCCTTAAATCAATGCATGAGTCCTTTCTAGGGGTTATGCCAAGACTAGGGTTTATGTAGTAGAAATGGTTGTCAAGGCCTAAACATGGTAAGGGGGGAATAAGGGCCATAATATCTAATTAAACACTCTCAAGCTCATTTTCCATTAACAATACCTAGAGTCCATGACATGAGCCCTCACGACATCTTGGGCATCGTGGATGGGTATTGGGTTGTTAACCATAGTTGAGGGAGGGAAGAAAGAGCCTCTAGCCGAAACCCTTGCTTCTCGGGGTCAGGCACCATGGAAGAGTGCTCAAACCACCACATATGACCTGTGTAGTGTATGAGTCACCTTCAAGTGGGATATGTGCACCATGACTAGGTTAGTTGGGAACCAAGAATGGGTCTTAAGGTCTACCTAAGGTCAAGGGAGAACAACAACATCATTTTTACCTAAATGAATGTTCTTTGGCTCAAGCATCATGAATAACACCTACAACCCACAAAGATTTTTACGTTGTTATGACATGAACACATCCTTGAACCACCACATGGGACCGTTATATTGCTATGGCCTACTAGAGCGTAACACCCTAGTTTTGATCCACAATGTAGCATTTTATCTTTGAAAATATTATGCATGGCCAAGAGCCAAGCATTGTAAAATGTAAACATTGTACATTGAAAATAATAAAGTGCAATGCACCATTGACTGCTAGAAGGGTAAGGAGTATAGTAATGGGCGGCTATGATTCCACAAGAGAGAGGGAGTAATGAGGGTTTTGAAGGGTTTCCATATGCCTTGAGTCTTAAGCCATATTCATGAATCGGTTTGTCATTTATTCATTTATCCCTTTGACTTATCAAGCACTCAATCGATGAATTAATGTAAGAGGTTGGATGAGAAAGTCAACCAACTTAGTTATTCCATCATGGGTTGAGTGTAATCATTGTTGCAGAAAGAGTAATAGTCAAGCAAGTATGGTATAAGAGGAAATGTGATTAGGAAGAAGGGTATTTTTTTAACAGTTAGAAAGAAGTGTGGAAAAACAGAGCGGAGTGTTGAAAAAGAGTGGCCAACGATAGTGGGTATGGAAAATAGCTTGCTAAAGTTGTTAATTGTTATCACGCAAACTGTAGCTTGGGAAAATCCCGACCCAATCCATTGGATGGCGATAACGGTGGGATATTCGACCCACTGTCACCTCAGATAAACACTCCCTCACTTCTATGAAGGAAGAATCCAACACAAGGGGGAGTCTTGGGTGAGCCTAGGGGTAAATGAAGTGGATAGTGAGAGTATGGAAGTGAAGTCCCTATAGGTCAAGATACTAAGTGATAAAATCCTCGATAACGAGTCTCGAGGATGGTTTATGGTTTTCAAGCACTTGATTACCTGTAGAAGATAATTGTACTCGTCTGAGAAAGAGAAATTACCAATATACAATCCTGAAATCAAGTGGAAAAGAAACAAAAAAAAAGTGTCCTATATTGCAGTAGTAAACATAAATATATATCAACCAGAACAATAGCTATTTATTATGGATTTAACCATGAAAATTTTCAAATAATTATTGGACAATGAAGTACTAAAACAATGATAACTTTCCAATACTTAAATATGAACTTTGACGTTAAATTAGGGCTTCCAAATGAAATTATCAACAAAGTATTAGGGAAGCCTTATGGTCGTAGCAAACAATTGTTACAACACCAAGTTCTGACCATAAAAATAAACAAGTAAATCGTTATAAATATAACCAATAACCAATAGAACGATAATCTAGGTTTAGAAGTCAATTTCCACAGTTGAAAAGTGAGTAATTGATGTAAGAAAATGATTTTTTCTGTAGCCCTAATGGCTGTAGCATTAATTTATTAACAAAAATGAAAATTACAAGGCCAAAGAAAATTCTCTTAGGTCCTAAGCAATATTAAAGGATATAGAATTGATTTCAACTTAGACAAATGCAATATTTCGATAAATCATGTGTACCAATGCAATGAATTTATTTCACGAATGTAATGAAAAATTAGTTCATTTCCAAATGGGTTGTGGAGTCTTCTTGTATTAGGTTAAAGGATTACTAAATCTCAAGGGATTTAAAGTCTAGGCGGTTGTGGACCCTTTTACTCCTCCTAGCAATCTTTGCATTAGCCTTTTCAACAAACAATAATGATAGAACTTGGTGGAGGTTGTAAATCCTTATACTCCTCCAAGGATCTATCCAATAAGTACCATGAAACAAGAAGGAAAACTAACAAAGTGGATATTTGTTTTAGCAATTCTAAGAAACGCCAAGACAATACCCTAGCTACTAATCAATTTTCATCACCAAAGCAAAGAGAAAGAGCATCCATGATTAGCACACCACTTAACTTCATTAGACAAGATAAAAACCATATCACAAAGATATAGAGCGAGATAGATAAAATGCCCAAGAAGGGAGAAAATTTAGCCAACAGTGTCTTCTTTCAAGTGAGAGAGATATGCTAAAATGAAATGAAGTTGATATGTATTTATATAAACCTCCTAAACATAATTTTTCCACATACAAGGGTAAACCACAAAGTGAGTGAAACTTTACTTTAATTTTCCCCTTTTACATAATAATAATATTCAATTCATAATTGGCACATGAAAGAAACCCTAAAAGTAAGACGTCATCCTCCTAGGGAAACTTTTTGGCACTTTTGAAGCAAATCGTTGGGTTGAGGATGAATGGGATAGTTCTCCAAAGGCCACGTGTTCCTACGCCAAGCCTCTCTTCAATGACCCAAGGCATCTTTCCTCAAAATAATTCCATGTGTCCTCATCACCAGTAAAAACCCAACTCGTGCATGACATCAAGCCCTCTAAGTGTGATGTTTTGGCCTCCAAAGGAAAAATTTTGGGCTAGTAGGGGAATGAGTGAGGTACTCCAAGGAATATTTCAAGCCTCCAAAGGTTGTCATAATCATGTAGTGTGTGGGACAAGGTATCAAACATGTGAGGTTGAATCCCCAAGGAAGGCTAAGCTAGGCTTGTTGTTCCAAATCCGGTCACCAACTAGGTCCTACAAACACAATGAATATGCCCTCCAATGATCTAAGATAAAATGCATTATAACAAGTAAATCAAATCAATAAAAGAGCCATCTAGTCATGAACATCCAAAAAACCTCATAAAAATAAACAAGTGATCAAAGACCCTATGCCATTTTCCACGTTTAGGTATGGGAGGGTCGATAAGGCGACCTATTGGGTGAATTGTACCTCAATTTTAGGAGTGTTTTACCAAGTGGACCCCTCTCTAGGTCATGTGGTTGAGGTGACATGGATAAGGGAAATAATTTTGGGCATGGGGTTAATGAAATATAAGGGATTGTAGTGTATCATTTATGGGTTCCTTTGTAGAGGGTGTGATGCACCTTCATTTTGAATGCAACCTTTTTCCAAGCCCATTTATTGCCTTTTTTTATTTTTGAGGTGTTTCCAAGTTGAAGCCAAGGTGATAATTCTACCTAATAATGAAAAACATTGCCCACCTTGAATCTACCTTGGTCACATCATGCTTTCCCAAGTTTAATTCATGTGTGGGGCTTCTACTTAAGCATGAAAAATGATGCCTACACATGCCCCATCTTGGTTTTCATTTTGTACTAGTTATTTTTTACGTATCCCATAATTTTCTTTTGAGATCCATTTCATTGTCCTCGGTATCCCTAGGTGAGCATCTAGAAGGTTCATGATTGGATTTTGTCTTTTTCCATCTACAAGCCTTTGAGTCTTTATCCCCTTCTTTCGATGACTGAGGAACAATCCCTTCTTGGGTTAGTACACCTGAAAAATAAAAAAAGGTAAGGAGATGAGGGGATAAAGTGTGGAAAGTGACAAGTATGGTCAGTAGTGGCATGATGACTCATCAACAGGGCCTTCTAGTAGCACACTTATACCTAAGTGTGACCCACTTACTAGGGCACAATGTCAACCACCAAAGTGAAATAGGACAAAGAGCATAATTTCTGACAAAACGTTACATAATCAAAAAAAGTTTTAAATGCAACAAATTCAAATTCCTAAAATATTGAAATGATACTCACCATAATACCTAACTTGTACCTCATGGAGCAAGACCCAATGTCTTTCGGAAGCCAACTGATGTGGTGGATACCCTCATGATGAACCTGGAACTGTGGTGGTGAAGCAGGTCTTTGTCTATGCAAGTGGACATTGTTGGTCAATATGTCTCTTGGTACTCCATGTATGCAAGTTGAGGGCCTCGAGATATCATCTCCTTAGTTATCCCTAGGATTTGGGGATAACATCTGGCTCCTACTTGGGGACTTGTACTTGTCGTAGAGTGCATGAGAACTGCAACATCTCTTGGTGGACATGTGCCTACAATGAAACATAAAACTATAATATACAATGTGGTTCTATCACCATTCATCCATATATATCAAAATCCTAAAATCACAACTAATCTAGAAAAGAAAATTTTGCATTTTCCCAAAAATTTTCAGACTAAACATGAAATCAATATGCAAGTAGAGAAAAATTAAATATGAAATGCAGCTAAACTACCATGAGAAATAAATATGCAAATGAAAGGAAAGCAAGATGACCTACCTACTTACCTGAGGCCTCGGGGCCCTAAATATTAGGTCGTGAAATGCTAGGTGAAGTCATCTAACCAATGTATCCAACTGATCATCTCATCTAGGAATATCCCCCTATGCTTAACCACGTAATACAACAAATATAATTCAAGCACATAATGATCATGAGCATAATTAGACATATAATCATGAAATGAAATGAAACTCATGGAGATGGGTGAGAGGGAGGAAATCATGTTAGAAAGAACATATGCAAGACTGATTGATCCATCTCTGAACGAGAGTATTGTATGATGGCTCATCTATATGACTGAAATTGACTATCTCCTTATATTCATGTGCAACAAGAAAAAAACTCAGGACGACTTCAAGTGGATCTTCAACATGATGCATTTCATGGAAGTCTTCTTCATCATTGAAACTGTATTTCTCTATGATCATGACACATAAGGAATTTAACCTATGACATGTTTCAACAACATCTAGTGTCAACAAATCCGTAGGACCCTCTTCAACGATTTCTTCATACACAAGGGCTTGTTATTTGTCTTCTCTCAAAATGTCACCACTACCCCAATTCTGAGACTAGATAAGGGATCCCAAGAAAACTTGAATATTTTCCAAAAAAAAGAAATGGGATAAGGAACAATTATACGTCTAGAGGAAAACACATCTCTGGGTATTAGAAAATGTTGCCTCTTTATCCGCAAATCTATGCCAAAAGTACCAATATGAAATTTCTTTCATTTGGTAGTGTGAGCCCCATAATCTTCTGGACCATCCATGATATGGTGTCGATCAAAATTTGAGCATGAGAGTGGCTTGAACAAGCTCGATGAATTCATCATGATTTTGTAGTGTATGATGAATTCAACAAACTCGACGACATGTGCAACAAACGTTGATGGATCATCGTCAAACTTAGGAACATGAATCAATTGTTTCATTGAGAATTTTTTGACTACCAATAAACAGGCTGGAAATCCAAGGCTTTTTATTCTTAATGAAAACTCCACAGAGACATATTTCCATCACTTGGATTAAAACTTCAATGGAGTTTCCACATGAGATCAAAGCTCATCAAAGTATGGAAAGGGGGGAATCAGGGAAGGATTAGTTATTGGAAGGTGGAGTCACCAGATGATCCTAAAGAATATCTCATAAATGGTGGAAGGGGAACATCCTTCAAGTGGAGTCACTAGTCAATATAGGGGTAAAGAATTTAGGAAATAAGCTTTCCAAAGTGTCATTAAGGCACAAAATAGGATTCAAAATCCTCGCCGATAATGGTGCCAAAATTTTATCGCACAAACTGTAGCTTGGGAAAATCCCTACCCAATCCACTATATGGTGATAACGGTGGGAGAGTTTACCCACTATTACCTCAAATAGACCCTCCCTCACTTCTGTGAAGAAAGAATCCAAAAAAAGTGGGAGTCCTAGGAGACCCTAGGGTGTAATGAAGTGGAAAGTGAGAGTATAGAAGTGAATCCCCTATAGGTCAAGTTACTAAGTGAGAAAATCCTTGATAACGAGTCTCGATGATGGTTTATGGTTTTCAAGTGCTTGATTACCTATAGAAGATAATTGTACCTACCCAAGACAAGAGAAATGACCAATATACAAGCCTAAAATGAAGTGGACAAGAAAGAAAATATTGTTGTCCTATATTTCAGCAATCAACAAAAAATGTATTAGCAAGAACAATATCTAGTTACTGCCTATTTAACCATCAAAATTGTCAATTAATTATTGGACAATGAAGTACTAAAACAATGATAACTTTTCAATACTTAAGCATGAACTTTGACGGTAAATTAGGGCTACCAAATGAAGTTATCAACAAAGTGTTAGGGAATCCTTATGGTTGTTGAAAAATTTCTCTACATCAACAAGTTCCAACCATAAAAATCAATAAGTAAATTATTAGAAAAATCATCCCTAATGGTGTTGAAGTGGGTCTTTCTATGTGCAAGTGAACATTGTTGGTAAATTTATCTCATGTTACGTCATGTCTACAACTTGAGGGTTGTTGGATCATGTTGTCATTGATGCCAATGGTTCGATTGATTGATGTCAAGTGATTAATTAATGCCAAAGGATTGATTGATTGATGATTGATGTCAAATGTAATATTTAATTCCAAAGGATTGATTGATTGATGATTGATGTAAAATGTAATATGTATTGTCCTCGATAAAGATGTCATGCATATGATGTCATGCATAGATGAAGATGGATCAATGAGTTGTCATTGATACATGATGCAAAGATGAAGATGAATCAATGTGGTTTCTTTGATATACGATGCATAGTTAAAGTGATCATTATAGTCTTATCATGGTTGATAAGGTGGACAAATGGATGAACTCCAAATTGGTCCCCTTATGGTGAAAGCTCTCACGGGAAGATGCTTTACGATTGAGTTATCCTAGAAGAATGGTTGGAAAACCCATGTTTGAATGTGGAATAATGAGATGAAGATCAATGAAGTTGTTGGTGAAACTATCCTAGATGGATAGTGCTTGTCATGCCATTTCTGATGGTATGTGGAATGTCACATATCTCCTCATGGTTTGAAAGTTATGGCCTTACGAAGTTGGAAGACCCTCATATGAAGGATTGAAGCAACAAAAGGTCAAATAAGTCAAAGTGCTTGAAAAAAAGAAATCATTATTTAAATGATAAAGTAAAGTGAAAAACCAAAGAAGATTATTTAAATGATAAAGTGAGGTGACAAAGTCAAGGAGGAATATTTAACTGATAAAGTAATGGAGAACTTTTTATTTATGGAAAGTGATTAATCCTAAAATGAGGAAAATAGGTTATGTGACCTAGAAGTGGGTTATGTGACCTAGAAGTGGATTAAGTGACCTAGAAGATGAAGAGTATAAATAAGAGGCAAGGGTCTCTTATGAAATGTAAATTTTGGGAGAATATCTTGTGTATCTCTTGAGCATGAATTCAATATCTATTCTGAGAGAGAGAGTGTGAGAAGGATCTCATGGATGCATCAAATTTTCGGCAATGTCTAAGATCATGATGGAAAAAGTCTCGGGGGTTTAGAAACCCTAGTTTATGAGGTGTATGCAGGCTACAGTGAGCTAGGGCGTGTACATATGCGGGTTGTATGAAGACAGGGCATGTACAATAGATGAAGTCATGGAGATTGGTGGTTGAGCTGAGGACAAGCTCTTGAAGACTGAAGCAGGTTCCATATATGCATTCTATGGGATCAGATCTGCCATAGAAATTTTGGTATGGTTATATTATTGTCTTATTTCTTATCGTATGGTGAATGCTTAAGGAATTATTGGTATGGTTGTTATGATGTGATTTATGTTGGTTGATGGAGTGAGAAACACTCTTATGATTCATTGCTGATATAATTTCTATAGTATATTGGTTGTTTATACATGATTGAGTAGCATTTATATTGTATGTTTCAGAAGCATGAATAAGTTATTAGAGAGCTTGGATGTGTTGTGACTGGCTGTAGGTCAATTTGGATAGTGAAAGATATAAGAGAATATGATTGCAGGTTGCAAAGGATCTGAGTATGTGATGAAATGAAAAACCATAATTTCTTAGAGGTGATACATAGGTTGTAACACAGATTGACCGCATACATACGGGGGTTGTAGTGAGCCAGGGTGCATGCACACGCGGGCTGCACTACTGACAGGTCACATACCTATGACATATTGATATATGTGGAGGATTGTTGCCTCATCTCAGTTGGTGCTGAGGATGTAAGCCGAGTCTTGCATATAGAAATGGTGCTCTTGTAGAGTTGTACTCTATTTAGTTGTTGCTAAAAAATGCTAAGGATTGAAGTCCATAATAAAAGAAAATTGTACATACGTCTTGTGTTCTTTATGTTCCTTGTGGTGATGATTTGTTGATGATATATTGTTGATATATGTTCACATCTAACTAGTTATAAGTGATAACAAAAAGTAATGAGTAAATAAGTGATTTCTAACTAATTGACGGCAACCTGCCCTCAACGGCGGCCGCTCCACCAGGACCTTCACTATCCACGGCCGAAGGGTTCAAACCCTTCCTATTCCCCTCGGGAATTCCTTACCCACAGAAATACTCTCGCGCGATTCTCCCTTCAGAAATCGGGAGATCGGGTCTCGCGATATCGCAAGATTCACAACAACGTTCTCGGGCAATCAAAAGCCAAAACCCGAATGTCGATGGTCAACGGGTCAATGCTTCGTCTATCGAGCTTTCCCTTATCTGGGTATCGCCAATGGCGATGTCAACCACTTGACTCTCCAAACTCCGAACGCCAAGGTCCCGAGCTCTCACTACAACGCCACCTGTACCACACTCACTCACGGGCCCCACAATGCCACGTCGCCTCGGGATTTCGCAGATCGCGAATCCACGATGCCAAGTTCCCCGCTGCTGGAAACCCTGAATACCGAAACTTCGATACTCTGGATTTGTTCCACCTGTCCCTCCGAGGATCGACGGCTCCCACTAAATCGGGAAATCGTGAATCGCGATTTCGACATGCATGAAATTTTTTCACTCGTCAACCCCGAAATGTCGATGTGCGATGACAATGGGTTCTCTCGTGCACCTGGGAGTTTAAACCCCTCACAAATCCTCTGCAATCTGACAGTCTGCAGGGTTTCGCGACCTTCCTCGTCGACTTCAGGTCGTCGATTCTCTTCCTCTGAAGAATTCTCTGCTTCGTCACCTTGTCCAAGGCAACTGAAAACAAAGGCACTATCCCTCCTGAGCTTTGTTCCTCTGACTCCTTCAGAGAACCTTCACGCACTTTGCGCACTCTTCAACCTTTAACCACTCTCCAAGTGTTGAAGTTCTTCCGGGTCTTGTGCATTCACGCTCGCAATAGCCTCGCCCTTTCCTTCTCAGACTTGCTACTAAGACTCCATGTCCAACCTGCACTCACCTGCAAGGTTCGAACAATCCAAACCGCTCAAGGCAAAAGAGAACAAAATTCAACTGCTTAGCCTCCTCGACGCACTCTATGCGGAAGTATTCGACTGCACTCGATGCAGGAATCTCCTGGCCTAAGCAGAGAAACAATTGAAACTCATTCCCTCAGGTTACGAACCTGATACGCAATCACATACGCAGCATATAACAGATAAGCATAAAAGGAAGCAAGTAAGCAAAAGCATAACATCAACAACACAAAGGTATCCAACACATCCATGGAATTGAATCAAAGCTTTCCTATTACTTCAATATCTGTACATGGAGGTTTCTGCACAAGCTCTCTACTCTGCTCTCTTCTTTCTCTCAATTGATAATGCTTCTCTGCTACAATCATACAAGGGAGGGTGTCTATACTCTGTTTTCCCTCTCGAAAGGTGACTGTCTAATCTACAATAAATTTCTATCTACTTGCATTAAATCTAAGTAAATGCCTCAGCAACTTAAGGACGAGAGCTTATCCACTCAAGGTCCATTACATATATAAAGTGCGCTTCATCACATCAATATATTTAATGTTTGGCGCAGCCATATTACAATGTTCCAAAATTTGAATGCTGGCACTGTCCAGCTGTTCTCTTTTCCTCCTCGCGTTGGCTCGCTTGATTGAGTGAGTGATGCTCCTGCATCATACTCCTCGGCTCAAGAGATTTTCATGGGCTCCTGCTCATGAGCTCTTGTACAGTCTACCCATGTTTCTGTATCACGACCTCTGGTTCCCAGCTGGCATCCTCCACTGGGTGGTCTTTCCACTTCACCAGGTATTCAAAATATTGCTTTCTCCTGGTCTTCCTGCCTACTCTCCTGTCCAGTATGCACTCCATTTCAGGCTTCTGTGCAACTGGCAACTGCTTCTGCCACTGGACCACTGGTTCCTCAACGTTTCTAGCTCCTGTATCTTCGATTTTATATGGGTATAAATCTGAAATGTTGAAAATCGGAGATATCCCGATGCCCTCTGGCAACTCAAGCTCATATGCATTCTCGCCAAATTTCCTCAGGATTTGGCACGGTCCGATTTTCTTCATCTTGAGCTTGTCGTATGTTCCCCTTGGGAACCTTTCTTTTCTCAGGTGCGCCAGAACCATGTCTCCAACTTCGAACTGAAGTTGCCTCTTCCTCTGGTCGGCTCTGCGCTTGTACTCCTGATTCGATTTTTGCAACCGTTGTTTCACCTCCGCGTGAAGTTCTTGCATTGCCTCAGTGAATTCTTCAGCCCTTGCGCTGCTAGTCTCAGCCTGTTCTGACTCCCTGAGCTCAGATACTCCTATCGGTTGTGTCCCATACAAAATCTGAAATGGGCTCTTACCTGTACTCCGATTCACTGAATCGTTGTACACAAATTCTGCCTGTGGTAGGATCTGATCACAAATGGTGTGATGCTCCGTCACCAGGCTTCTCAACAGATCCCCCAAGCTTCTGTTGACCACTTCCGTCTGACCATATGTCTGTGGATGGTAAGCAGAACTGAATGCCAATTCAGTCCCCAGCTTCTTCCATAGCGTCCTCCAAAAATGACTTATGAACTTGGTATCCCGATCCGAGACTATGCTTCTCAGCAATCCATGCAATCGCACAATCTCTTTAAAAAACAAGTTGGCAACGTGGGTTGCATCGCTGGTCTTATGGAACGGTATGAAATGTGCCATTTTCGAGAACCTGTCCACCACCACGAAGATGGAATCAACTCCTCGTTGCGTTCTCGGTAAATTCAACACAAAGTCCATGCTAATGGCTTCCCAGGGCCTCTCGGGTATGGGAAACGGCTGATAGAACCCTGTGTTCTGCTTTCGGCCCTTAGCATGTTGACATATTCTGCATCGGTCAACAAATATCTTCACATCTGCCCGCATGCCTGGCCAAAAATATGATTTGCTCAGCTTGGCGAATGTCTTGTCATGTCCAAAATGACCTGCTAAGCCTCCGTTGTGCTTCTCCCTTACCAAATTCTCTCTCATAGAGCAATCTGGAATGCATAGTTGATTGCCTTTAAACAACAACCCATCCTGTATCAAGAAATCTATCTGCGGACTCCTGTCTCTAAGAACTGGGTTCTCCGCGGCCTCGTATGCTTCGCCAAATTCTGCATCACCTGCATACATATCTTTCAAATTTTCAAAGCCTAAGGTTTTGACTCTGAACTCCTGCAGCAACAAGCACTTCCTGCTCAAAGCATCAGCTACCTTGTTCGCAGTCCCCGAAATGTGCTTGATCACAAACATAAAATTCTGCATGTACTCTACCCACTTCGCATGCTTCTGATTCAGCTTCTCCTATTGACTCACGAATTGCAATGCGTGATTATCACTGTACAGCACAAATTCCTTGGGTATGAGATAATGTCTCCATTTCTTCAATGCCTGGATGATGGCATAGAATTCTTTGTCGTACGTGGAGTATTTTAACTTCGCATCATCCATCTTCTCATTGTAATAGGCGACAGGCGTGTCATCCTGACTTAAGACCCCTCCAACAACATACCCACTGGTGTCACACTTTACCTGGAAGGTTTTCTGAAAATTCGGTAGCACCAGAATTGGCTGCTCGGTTATCTTCCGCTTCAACAGATTGAAGTTGTTTTCAGCCTCTGCTGTCCACTGAAAATTTTTATGCCACTTCCTCACAGTGTCCATCATGGCGACACTAATTCCACTGAAATTTCGAATGAATTTCCTGTAGAAGCTTGCCAGACCGTGAAAGCTCCTTACCTCAAAAACATTTCTCGGCGATGGCCAATTCCTGATTACGTTCACTTTCTCAGGATCCATCTTCAATTCATTAGCCGAAATTAAAAAACCCAAATAAATGAGTTTTGTCTGCATAAAGGAACATTTCTTCAAATTAATTAACAACTTCTCCTGTTGTAGCCTTCTCATCACAATGGCCAAATGTTTTAAATGCTCAGCCCTGGTTTTCCTGAAAATCAATATATCGTCCAGGTACACCACCACAAATTTGCTAATGAATTCCCGCAGGACTTCATTCATCAGCCTCATAAAAGTGTTGGGTGCATTTGTCAACCCAAACGGCATGACCAACCATTCGTACAAACCCTCATTTGTTTTGAACGATGTCTTCCATTCATCTCCCTCTCTCATTCGGATCTGATGATATCCGCTCTTGAGATCTATTTTTGAAAAGTAATTTGCCCCGCTCAAGCAATCCATCAAGTCATCCATCCTCGGCAATGGAAACCTATACCTGATGGTGATTTTATTAATCGCCCTAGAGTCTGTACACATCCTCCAGCCTCCATCCTTCTTCGGACTTAGTACTGTCAGAACAGCACATGGACTAAGACTCTCCCTCACTAGTCCCTTATCCTGCAGATCCTGAACCTGCCTTTTGACCTCCTCGTTCTCTTGAGGCGTCAACCTGTACGCTGCCTTGTTTGGAAAACTTGCTCCGGGTATGAGTTCAATGTGGTGACTCACACTCCTCATTGGTGGCAACGAACGAGGTAGTTCGTCCACAATGATATCAGCGAACTCTCCAAGCAGTTCCTGAATCTCCTCTGGCAAGTCGTCCACTCTTGTGCTTGTCAGGATAATTCTCGGCTTCCTGACAACAAAGAATTGTGGATCCTCATCCTTCTCCAGCTCTGTGAGAAGCTCTTTCCCACTCATGAGAAGTATTATGCTGCTTACCTCCGACTTTACTTCCTGATATTTATCTTTTATCGGAAGCAACCTATGGAGTCTCCCATCCTTCTCCAAGGTGTATGTGTTCATCCTCCCATCATGAACAACATTTCTATCATACTGCCATGGCCTACCCAGCAGTATGTGGCATACATCCATGGGGATGACGTCGCACAAAATCTCGTCATGATAATTCCCAATTTTAAACTTGACTAAGCATTGTTTAGTGACACTTACCCAGTGTCCTTTTGGTAACCACGAGACCTTATATGGAATCGGGTGCTTAGTTGTTTCCAGCTCCAGCTTTTCGACCATCTCAGCTGAAACGAGATTATCGGTGCTTCCGCTGTCAATGATGACTTTGCATTTTTAGTTTTTAGCTGTGCAAGCCATCCTGAACAGTCTGCTCCTCTACACTGAGTTGTCCACCTCTTTCTCAGGTGTCAAAAGGATCTTATGCGTCCCAAGCGATCTTCCGCTGTCAGCATCTTCTGACTCAACATCGCGTCTCTGCGCCTTAGTGATGTCAGTTCTTCCTCCGTCCATATTCCTCTCTGGACAGTCCACAGCTTTATGACCATATTTGCCACACATGAAACATGTGATGACTCCTCCACGGCCTCTTCCTCTACCTCGGGTACGAGGAAATGTATTTGCATCAACATATCCCCCTTGCTGATCATCTTGCTGCCTCCTCGGCTCAGAAATTTGCTGTCTCTGCTGTGAGGTTCCACCTCTTTCAGCTCTACCCTGAGGTCTCTTCCAATCCTCCTTAGGCTTTTGGAAGTCTTTCTGGGCAACTGCCTTGCCTCTAGGCTAGCTTCTGCCTCGGCCTCGCTAACTTTGCTTTCGGCTCAGCTTCTCTTCAGCTTTCAGAGCCATCTGGTACACATCCTCAACTGTTCGGATGGTAACCATGCTCAATTCACCCTGAATGTCATACCTAAGACCATTCAGATACCTCGCCACCTTTTCGTCATCACTCTCCCGATGACCAGCTCGGATGTTGAGCCTGTAAAACTCCTCGATGTACTCCTTCACCGTCATCAACTTTTGTCTCAGGTTCTGCATGCGCCTGAACAGAGTGATCTGGTAATCCCTTGGAATGAACTTCGCCTTCATCTTGGCGATCACTAGATCCCAGTTTTTGATTTTCTGTTTGCCTTTGGAATGCGTGTCTGCCTGCAGCTCGTCCCACCATGAGGCTGCATGTCCCTTCAGCTTGGTGACAGCATGTCTTACCTTCTTATCCTCTTCGATATCCTCATAATCAAAGTAGGTGTCGAGTGCTCGGATCCAATCCAGCAACTCCTCAGCATTTAGACTTCCCTCATAGACGGGAATGTCCATCTTCGTCTTCGAGCTCATCCTCGAAATGGCTTTGATTAACCTCTCTGTCGAGGCATCTTCTGCTGAGACTTCCTCGACGTCGTGTCCAGCCTCCTCTTCAATCTCGTGATCGCTGAACTCTCCTGCGTCGGCTCCATGCCTCTAGGTGGTCTCCATATCTTCGAGTCTCGCCCTGAGATCTCGTATCTGACGCTCCATCTCGGCATTACCTGTCGGCCTCCCCCTTCTTCGGGCATCCCTGCCTTCCCGATCAGGAGACTGCCTCTCTCTTTTGGGCGGCATTTTGAAATCTGCTTCCCTTTGCTACCTGAACAAAGAGAATTTCACAGCCTTGCTCTAATACCACTTGACGGCAACCTGCCCTCAACGGCGGCCGATCCACCAGGACCTTCACTATCCACGGCCGAAGGGTTCAAACCCTTCTTATTCCCCTCGGGAATTCCTTACCCACAGAAATACTCTCGCGCGATTCTCCCTTTGAAAATCAGGAGATCGGGTCTCGCGATATCGCGAGATTCACAACAACGTTCTCAGGCAATCAAAAGCCGAAACCCAAATGTCGATGGTCAACGGGTCAATGCTTCGTCTATCGGGCTTTCCCTTATCGGGGTATCGCCAATGGCGATGTCTACCACTTGACTCTCCAAACTCCGAACGCCGAGGTCCCGAGCTCTCACTACAACGCCACCTGTACCACACTCACTCATGAGCCCCATAATGCCACTTCACCTCAAGATTTCGCGGATCGCGAATCCACGATGCCAAGTTCCCCGCTGCTGGAAACCCCGAATATCGAAACTCCGATACTCCGGATTTGTGCCACCTGTCCCTCCGAGGATCGACAGCTCCCACTAAATCGGGAAATCGCAAATCGCGATTTCGACGTGCATGAAATTTTTTCTCTCGTCAACCCCGAAATGCCGATGTGCGATGACAATGGGTTCTCTCGTGCACCTGCGAGTTTAAACCCCTCACAACTCCTCTGCGATCTGACAGTCTGCGGGGTTTTGCGACCTTCCTCATCGACTTCAGGTCGTCGATTCTCTTCCTCTGAAGAATTCTCCGCTTCGTCACCTTGTCCAAGGCAACTGAAAACAAAGGCGTTATCCCTCCTGAGCTTTGCTCCTCTGACTCCTTCATAGAACCTTCATGCACTCTGCGCACTCTTCAACCTTCAACCACTCTCCAAGTGTTGAATTTCTTTCGGGTCATGTGCATTCATGCTCGCAACTGCCTCGCCCTTTCCTTCTCAAACTTGCTACTGAGACTCCACGTCCAACCTGCACTCACCTGCAAGTTTCAAACAATCCAAACCACTCAAGGAAAAAGAGAACAAAATTCAACTACTTAGCCTCCTCGACGCACTCTATGCGGAAGTATTCGACTGCACTCGATGCAGGAATATCCTGGCCTAAGCAGAGAAACAATTGAAACTCATTCCCTCAGGTTACGAACCTGATACGCAATCACATACGCAGCATATAACAGATAAGCATAAAAGGAAGCAAGTAAGCAAAAGAATAACATCAACAACACAAAGGTATCCAACACATCCATGGGATTGAATCAAAGCTTTCCTATTACTTCAATATCTGTACATGGAGGTTTCTGCACAAGCTCTCTACTCTGCTCTCTTCTTGTTCTCAATTGATAATGCTTCTCTACTACAATCATACAAGGGAGGGTGTCTATACTCCATTTTCCCTCTCGAAAGGTGACTGTCTAATCTACAATAAATTTCTATCTACTTGCATTAAATCTAAGTAAATGCCTCAGCAACTTAAGGACGAGAGCTTATCCGCTTAAGGTCCGTTACATATATAAAGTGTGCTTCATCACATCAATATATTTAATGTTTGGCGCAGCCATATTACAATGTTCCAAAATTTGAATGCTGGCACTGTCCAGCTGTTCTCTTTTCCTCCTCACGCTGGCTCGCTTGATTGAGTGAGTGATGCTCCTGCATCACTAATGAGTTTTGTGTAAGAGGGAAGTTTTGGGAAAAGAGGTCCACACTCATTCACCCCCCCGTAAGTGTGGTCGGTGTGTCCAACAATTGGTATCAGAGCAAGCCTTCACTATAAGCCTTAACAAGATTGGAGGAGATCTATAGACACACAAATGGATGATGAAGTTTCAATTGTTGATGAGGAAAACTGTTCTACTTGGAGAATATATATGAGAGTGAATTTTAAAGAGATGGGAGTGGGTATTTGGAAGGAATCCATTGGTGGATCAGTTTCCTTGAAGAATAAATCAAATTTTACAGCTCAAAGGGAAGGAAATAAGAATGATGCATTGGCTCTCAAGACCATTCTTAGTGGACTCTCAAGCCCTATCAAAGAGAGCATGGGACAATGCACTTTTGCCAAGGATCTATGGCTAAAGCTAGAGGAGACATGTCAAAACAAGAAAGAAGATGTTGGAGACCACTCCATAAAGATCATTAAAGGTAAAATATCTCCAACAACTCTTGAATGCATTATTTCTAAATGTGATCTTGAAAACACTTCAAATGAAGACAAAGAATCAAGTGATGATGTTAGCACAAATGAAGACCTTGAAGACATTTCAAATGAAGGAAAATAATAATTTGATGATGTTGGCAAAAAGGAAGATCTTGAAGATGTTTCAAATGAAGGTAAAGAATCCTCAAAGACCCTTGATTCCAGTTATTCAAGATGTGATGATGTTGAATTTTTCTATACAAGTGAAGAAGAAAATATAGAAATAGTTTACGTAGAGTTTGATGGTAGTTATCCCATGGAAAGAATAGAAGAAGAACTATTAGAACTTCAAAAGAAATTTGAAGATGGTTTATATGAATACATAAATGACCATTATTATATAGAATATAGCTATCTTTCAGATAACACTAAGAAGTTTCTTAGGAGGAGTCAAAGGCACATATCAAAGTTAAAGGGAATGCTCAAAGAACAAGAAGAGAGTAATAAGAATCAATTAGAAGAAAAAGAAGAAGATATCATAAGACTAAAGAATGAAAAAGAATATATAAAGGTAGATGATGAGATTAGCAAAAGTTTTGAAACTATTGTCCATCTCAAGACCCAAATTGAACAAGCAAAAAGGGTAGATGAACTATTGAAGAATCAAATTAATGAAAAGGAAGAGTCTTGTCATAAGTTAGAAGCTGAAGTTGTTGATCTTAAAAAGAAAGTAGAGAAGTCAAACAAATTCTTGAATAGCTCACTAATCTTGAATGAGATCTTGGAATGTCAAATATCAACAAATGATAAATCAGGTCTTGGATACAAGAAAGAAGCTACACATGCTGAAGCAAGCACCTCAAAGAAGCATGAGGTAAAGGATGAAGAAAAGGTTGCAAGTCAACCATCTACAAAAGACAAGGAAAGTTTCAAAACAACTAAGAAATAAAGACATCAAGAAGCTACCTTTACACCTCAAAGTAAATGGACACCAAAGCAAAGGTATGAAAGTGATTTTCATGGTCAATGTTATTGAAGTAATGAATATGGTCACAAATATTTGGAATGTAGATATTATGCAAGGAAAAATAATGGAAGATTTCATAACACCATAAGGTGTTGTTGATGTGATTAAGTAGGACACATGAGTTGCTAAAGCTGTAGTGGATTTGGCCACAAGTCCCATAAGTGTTGGAACACAAGAAGAAAGTCTATCATGAAGACTCCACATAACATGACTAGAAGAAGGAATGAAGTAAGGAAGGGAGACATATTTGAAAAGATGGAAGCTCAGAGCTCAAGTTATGAGAAGTAGGGACACCTTCAGAAGTGGGTGAAGAAGATTGAACAACCAGAACAACATGGAAGCCTTGAGGGAGGCTCAAGTGTGTCATCTACTGAAGGATACACGGGTGACAGTGGCAACAGTCGCGTACATACGCAGGCTAACCTTGAATAGGTTCCATACATACACGAGATATCTCTGTAGTAGGCTGTGTATATGTGGTAAAGCCTTAGGAAAGAGGCAATGCGCATAGGTTGTAGCTTGATGTGATGGTATAACACTCTGTTATAGGGTCTGACATTGTTTGTTGCAGGTTCTGACACTGTTTGTTGTAGGTTTTCATGATTCTATATTGGATTATGTAAAGTGATGATAAAAAATAATGAAATACCATCTTGGATGCATGGAACTAACCCATGAGTATGGATTGAGGCATTCTCTATTGAATAACAATGTTGGTTATGACAATGAAGTTATGGCACCTTGGTTATGTGAAAAATCATGATGATGTTAGCTAGAGATGTCATTGATCTATTGAAGCACACTACTAGTACATATATTGTTGGATGCTTAGTATTTGTTGTAGTGAATGGAGTATTGATGCTAATTTGTTGGTGTACATGGATGATACACTTTTTTGAGTTTCATTGATATATCCTATGATGTATTATTGGAACCTTACTTGTTGGAAAACTTGATGCATGCATTTGGCATATGGATGGGCTACATATTGGGACATGTAGTTGGTGAGTTGATGAGGTGATCATGTTGTACATCATTGATGAGTCATAACTTGATCTATAGTTGATGTATGGTACATTTCTAGTACATTGGTAGAGGCACCTACTAGCAGTTTGATTAGCACATGTTTTATGGAGGATTTGGCATACATGTATGAGGATTAATCATGTTGTAGTATTGGTGCATGGTTGATGTACTTTCTTGGTATAGGTGGTGATACATGTTGATATGCATGTTTGGTACACTCATAGATGGAATATTCTTGATGATAGTACACCACTGGTATTACTTGATTAGCACAACAATTGGTGTTTGTTTGAGATACATGGTTATGTCACTTGGTTCATGATGGAGACATATCATGGGTGATATGACACTTGTTTGTCATTTTGGTAGATGCATATGGTTGGCATATTGGTAGATGCACATGTTGGCATATGGTTGATACATTCCATTGATGAGATCCCATGGCACATTGTGTGGTATTGATGTACATGGCTGATGTACATGGGTGTTGTGCATGATGGGCACACAATTTGTACATGATGTACTTGGGTGATGTTCTACTCATGATTCTCTATTTTTGTTGACATATCTTTTGTTTCATGATGGTTAGTATGGAATGAGTTTGATGGATGAATAGGTCCAAGGATCGTCATATGGTATCGTATTTTTCATCTTGTACAGAAGATAGGGGGAGACATACCCATAGGGGGAGTCATTATTCTTTCCATGGTTCTAGGAGGAGAAAAGATCCCTATACTTGAAGAAAGTGCATAGAGGCATAGTTCTAGGGGGATAAATGGTCACAGGGGGAGTATGAATGATGTATCTTCAACATTACATCATAGTGATATCCCTTGTTCAAAGGGAGAGAGATTATTCAGAGGAATATCAAAGGCACTTAGACAGGGGGAGAAGCCCCAGGGGGAGAATGACCCTTTTTCCATTGATAAATGGGGAGAGATAATCACATTGATGTGGTTGATTTTTATTAGTGGGGAGAGATAGTCACATGACTATTTATGTAGAGCATGCCTTGTCTACATGTTGAAATAAATGTTGGTATTGTCATCAATGTCAAAGGGGGGAGAGATAGTCACATGGCTATTGATGTAGAGCATGCCATGTCTACATGTTGACATTAATGTTTGGTGTTGACATCAATGTTGGTATTGCCATCAATGCCAAAGGGGGAGATTGTTGGATCATGTTGTCATTGATGCCAATGGTTTGATTGATTGATGTCATTGATTGATGTCAAGTGATTGATTAATGCCAAAGGATTGATTGATTGATGATTGATGTCAAATGTAATATCTATTGTCCTCGATAAATATTTCATGCATAGATGAAGATGGATCAATGTGTTCTCATTGATACATGATGAAAAGATGAAGATGGATCAATGTGGTTTATTTGATATATGATGCATAGTTAAAGTGATCATTATAGTATTATCATGGTTGATAAGGAGCACAAATGGATGAACTCCAAAGTGGTCCCCTTATGGTGAAAGCCCTCACGGGAAGACACTTTACGGTTGAGTTATCCTAGAAGAATGGTTGGAGAACCCATGTTTGAATGTCGAATAATGAGATGAAAATCAATGAAGTTGTTGGTGGAACTATCCTAGATGGATAGTGCTTGTCATGCCATTTCCGGTGGTATGTGTAATGTCACATAACTCCTCATGGTTTGAAAGTTATGGCCTTACAAAGTTGGAGGACCCTCATATGAAGGCTTGAAGCCCCAAAAGGTTAAAGAAGTCAAAGTGCTTGAAAAGAAGAAATCATTATTTAAATGAAAAAGTAAAGTGAAAAATTGTAATGTACCCCAAAATCTACACAACAAAAAAAAAAAAAATTTCTCTTATTAGGATACTTCGAGTTAATCTTTTGTCTTCCAAACCTTTCAAGAATTTGTTAACTATACTTCAGGATAGTCCTCTTGCCCTTTACTTTTCCTGTTATAATTCATAACTTACATTTCCTTTTCTTGTCATGAGGTTAAATATATAAGAATTCATACACATTAGCTAACTTTATCCTACCCTCGGAAAAGGTGCAAGAATAACCTAAAAACTAGCCATCATAATCTCTCTTGGAACTTACATCCTAATATATGATCAGTTAGATATATATTATTTTAGGATTCTATCATATTCGCGCAAGTCATAGGATTTACTATGGTAGTCACTAGATAATATTTAAACAACCCTTGACACACAATAATGTTCTAGACATGTGATCGGGCACGTGGGTGTTAAACCCAGAGTGGCGATGAGTAACGTTTTGGCGTAGCTAAACACTTTCTTGTCGTTAATAAATTTATGCTAACTAACTTGAGCAAGGGGTAAGATGACGCTAGAAAACTTCAACTTGTAGCTAGAATGGTAGGAGGCGGGTTGTAACCCTACCTCATGCGCCCATGTACTTCGTCATTAATAATGTTAATAAAGTTGGAGGAAACTTGCAGAGATTGTTATTATCTCAACTTAAATGGCCTACCTACGACATTTATTGAATACTATAGTGTGTTCTTGGGTCCAATACTCGGCCTATGTGCCCCACTGTATTCTTGACAGCATTTCATATTCACATGGCTCGAGTACGGTTGCCAACCATCGCCATTAACTCCATTCGGAGGGGGTTTTCCAACGTTATTGTTTCATTTTCCCTCTTTGGCTCTACGTATTTGTGAAATGTTACAGACCTCTCCTGTCGCTGTTCACCTCAAAAAACGCAACCGGGACTCTTGGGGCTTGGGTTCGTGCTTGGGTAGAGGAAACAATAGAAGGACCTTTCAGTCAGCCATCCTCTTCTGTGAGGTAAGAAATTCTTCGATCGTTTGATCGAGCTCTTTGTGTCATGCAAAGGGTTACTTCGTGTGCTATTGTTAAGTGTTTAGTGGTTTGCTATCTTATCGAAAGTTTGTCGTTATCCATCATAGGTTTCTCCTTAGCTCTCTACCAGTCCTTTATGTTTTTCCTTTTGAAAACAAGACCATTATACCTTGTGAAAAGGTTTCGTTACTCATTCTACGTCCTTTAGTAATTATACCTTCGAGACATATCCCCGTATTTTAGAAATTATGCTTTTGAGGCATATACCCTATTCTTTATTCAAACTCTAAGAGATATTTGTTGCTTGGCCTCACTCTTTGTCTGGTTCTATGGCTGACTGTATGATTTCGTGAGTCTTGTATCGGGTTTTCTATTCTGGCGAAATGATAAGATTTTTCGACCATGTAGAAGAATAATTACCTCGCGTTGTTTATGATTTTGACTTTTTCTTTGGCTGCGTTCAAATCGTTTGGTTCTATAATCGATGGTTGAAGTCCTCGCGCTACTAATGTTTTTGTTTCTATCTAAAACAAACTTACCCTCAGAAATTCGTAGTTTGTCCTACTGCCTGAACACATCAAAATTCTTTGGTTCTTTACCAGGTTTAATATTTCAATGATAATATCGCAATAAGAAATTATTAAGGGTTGGCTATGAACCTGCGTTATTCAGTCCCTCTCATGTGACCTAACTCTCTGGTCTAACCGATTCTATTTGTCTCTTTAATCCATTAGATTGTTGTAGCAGTGAGAGTATCTTGGTTAGCTCTCGGGTTTTCCTTATAGGGTCAGAACCGAATGAAAATTCAACTTGTTCTCGATTTCATTACTTTTTATGAGTTGTTATATAAATGTTTTACTTCGTGTCAGTTTTCTTCTTTTAATGAATTGATACTCGGCATTAATGATAAGCCCCTTTTTCACTATGAGGGTACCCATCAAGTAGTTCTCCTTCTTCCACCCCCTTCGGGTTCGTGGATGGTGCTTCAGGAAAGGAACAGAGGAAAGTGGTTTATAACCAGAGGCCCGAATTAAGTACTGACTGATATACTTCTATGCTTGTCTTTCAATAAGTAGACTATCTTTTATAATTTATTTCTAGGTTTCTATTAAGAATTTTTACTATCCCCTTGGTGTAAATACTAACAGAAAAAATGCATTGCTTCCTTTCAGGATAAGTACCTCGAAGCTTCAGATCTGGGCATTTCTGGAAAAAAGGTATCTGGGTTCCTGCACCGTAATTCCATTTAATTTGAAGACCCATAATGTTTGGAAACATAATGTTTGTGTAAGGCTAGTCCTTCATTTAGTTTTTGATCCAGATGGAAGAAAGAAAAATGTAATAAGTTTATTTTTATATTGAGTTACAAGTTTTAGTCTCTTATACTCGAATGATAATAAAAAGACTTTCAACGGATCTGATCCCTGGTTTTGGCTACACTATTTAACTACTGCATTTGTATTATTTTCTTATATATTTTCTACTTGATTATTTTGGTACTTATATGCTTCCAGAATCTTTGTTGTACCAGTGGAACTAAGGAATTTCCCTTTACATTATCATTGTCTGACTTGTACAGAGTTTGAATCAGTTATTGTTTTTAATAGGGTTAGGAAATTTCGAATCCTAGCATCTTATATAATATGTAAAAAGGGATTCCAGATTCTCTAATTTTCGAAATTTTCTGATCTCTTTACGCATCTAGCATTTTCGTTTGCATGGTTGTAGCTACATATTGTTGGATAGTATATGATTCGTATAGTATATGAAAAAACATATATATTATTCATTGTTTCTATTGTAGACAGTCCACTTCAGTTTTAGTGTAACACTTGTACAGACTTCCAAATAATATATATATATATATATATATATATATATATATATATATATATATACGCAAGATACCTGTATATATTTCTATACGCATATCATGAAAATTCCTGTCATACATGGTGTATTTGTTTTGATTCTGAGTTTACATTTACATAAGTGGAGACTCATTTGTATACTATAACTACCTACAGGAAATATAATTATTCATAGATATCGGTATACTTGATCCCAATCGCATCATGCAAACATTAATTTACTCAACATCATTAATTAAAAGTGAGATGTAGTCCACAGTTTATCCTATTACAAGAGTAATAAAATCTACAGAACTAGTATTTCTAGTTAATACATCCAATGACATTAGTATTTACTCAGCACTATGTCCCAATAGAAAGAATCCATTCCTAACTATTGATTAGGAGGTATTTGGTCAATCTTTAATCACAACAACATTCGACCAGAAATTCAATCATAGAAGTAAACAAAATGCATATCTATCCGTTATCATAACATTTAACTAGAAAAAGAGTAGGATAACATATCTGACTCAATTTGCGGGAAGACAAAGGGAAAAACCACGTTCCTCCCAACCGTAGAACAAGGAAGCCAAAATCTCTTGTCCTATTCACCCCCTAGCCTGACCATGAATCCATGAGGGAAAACTTAGAATTTCCTCTTCAGGAATGTCTTCCTCTATCAGTAGTCTTCTCCTTGCCTCACACTCAACAAATAGTGCTCATAAGAACAAGCAATCAATAGTTATTTTCCCCTAGCATACTAGACAACGTTCTGCCTCCTCACATATGCCATGTATCCAAAAATTTATTTTTGCCTAGGTATTTTCCATCCCTTGGGAAATTTTTGCAACTTTCCAAATCCCTGATTTCTAGGGGCTGCCAATGGCCAAATTCCTAATTTTCCACTTGTAACAATCATCCCTGAGGTAGTTCCAACATGTTCCCCACTCATGGAGTCATGGTCAGCTGATTTTAACATGGCTATTCCATTTGTCCTCCTGCAATAATTATAAAATATTCTATTTTCATACAAGTTTCATAGTCAAATAGTTAGTTGGGTCAAATCAGTTCTCTACCCAATAGTCATAATCATTAATTACAATTTACCAAATTCGAAATTCGAATTGCCATAAATGGAAAAAAAATTTCAAATTCGAATTTACCAAAAACGGAATAATTTTCCTAACAAATTTCAAATTCAAAAATAATTTATTTTGGGGGATGTCACACAAATCAAAGAAGATTATTTAAATTATAATGTGAGGTGACAAAGTCAAGGGAGAATATTTAAATGATAAAGTAATGGAAAACTTTCTATTTATGGAAAGTGGTTAATCCTAAAATGAGGAAAAGAGGTTAAGTGACCTAGAAGTGGGTTAAGTGACCTAGAAGTGGATTAAGTGACCTAGAATATGAAGAATATAAATAAGAGGCAAGGGTCTCTTGTGAAATATACATTTTGGGAGAATCTCTTGTGTATTTCTTGAGCATGAATTGAAGATCTATTCTGAGAGAGAGAGTGTGAGAAGGATCTCATGGACGCATCAAAATTTCAGCAATGTGTGAGATCATGACAACAAAAGTCTCAAAGGTTCAGAAACCCTATTTTCTGAGGTGTACACGGGCTATAGTGAGCCAGGGCACATACATACGTGGGCTATATGAAGACAGGGCACGTACAGTAGATGAAGTCATGGAGATTGGTGGTTGAGATGAGGACAGGCTCTTGAAGAATGAAGTAGGTTCCAGATCCACATTCTATTGGCTCAGATCTACCATAGAAATTCTAGTATGGTTATATTATTGTCTTATTTCTTATTGTATGGTGAATGCTTAAGGAATTCTTGGTATGGCGGTTATGATGTGATTTGTGTTGGTTGATGGAGTGAGCAACACTCTTATGATTAAGTGTTGATATGATTGTTATATTATATTGGTTTCTTATACATGATTGAGTAACATTCATATTGTATGCTTGAGAAGCATGAATAAGTTATTGGAGATCTTGGATGTGTAGTGACTGGTTGTGGGTCAGTTTGGAAAATGAAAGACAAAAGATAATATGTGATCTGGATTTTATGACAAGAACGAAATGAATACACATTATTAACAAATGCTTAACACAAAATAACAGAGATACAGTAAAACTGGTTTTCTATTCAATAACGAAATAAGTTGAAACTGTAAAATACAACGGAAAACAAGCTTGTTGGAATGGTGTCAGCTTATCTCTGAGAAGAGATGTGACGACTATGCTCATTCATAAGAAGATGATTACAATGAGGCTCTAAAGGCCTTTTTACAATAAACATAAGTGTCAAAAACCCTAGACATCAAAAAATCTAACCCTAGGAGATGAAGCGCCAAAAGTCATGTGGGCCCCGTTTGGGTAAGTCAGTACATCAACTTCCCAGGGTCGTAACTTTTGCATATGATCTTCGTTTTAGGCGTATGATAGCCCATTGGAAAGATATATCTAAGGACTAAAATAGTTGATAAAAAATTCATAATGATGCTTTTTTATTGCAACAGACACAAAAAAACATCGTTTAGGGCCTCAAAACAGCTCCGGAAGTTCAGGACCCAAAAAACTGCTAAAAATAGTAAGTTACGAAAATTGCTAGAAAGTTGTTTTGGGTGAGTTGGAAAAGGTGGGTGTCCAGCGATATCCACTTGGATCAATATGATTGCAGGTTTCAAAGGATCTAAGTATGTGATGAAATGAAAAACCCTAATTTCTCAAAGGTGATATGCAGGCTGTAATACAGACTGACCGCGTACATACGTGAGCTGTAGTGAGATAGGGTGCATAGACATGTGGGATGCACTACTGACAGGTCATGTACCTGTGATAGATTGATATCTATGGAGGATTGTTGCCTCATGTCAGTTGGTGTTGAGGATGTAAGTTGATTCTTGCATATAGAGCTGGCGCTCTTGTAGAGTTGTGTTCTATTCAGTGGTTGCTGAAAAACCCCAAGGATTGAAGTCCGTAATAAAATAAAATTGCACATACATCTTGTGTCCTTTGTGTCCCTTGTGGTGAGGATTTGTTAATGATATATTGATGACATATGTTGTTTATATATGATCACATCTAACTGGTTATAAATGACAACAACATGTAATGAGTAAATAAGTGATTTCTAACTAATGAGTTTTGTGTAAGAGGGAAGTTTTGGGAAAAGAGGTCCACACTCATTCACCCCCCCTATAAGTGTGGTTGGTGTGTCAAACAAGGGCCTCTAGACATCATCTCCTTAGTTATCCCTAGGAGTTGGGGATGACAATAATTATTCTAAGAATGAGACTGTTATGCTTATGAGTGATTTTGTTTTAGTGAAATTTTGTTGTTACAGTGGATTGTAGACACCCATATGTGCTTCTCCATACTTATGGAATCATATCCATGTGTCGATGATCCATTCCTGCTCATTTTATCCATGTCAAAATCATGAATTCAAAATGATATGATTTCAAAAGGATGAGGCTCGACGCAAGTCTGGAGAGACTTTGACTGTTTGTAATAAGATTTTTCTGATATGTTGTAGGTACTAAATTTATCCATCTTTTCATTTATTTAATGAACATCAATGATTAATTGCTTATTTATCTTTGAAATATTTGATTCTTCCTCCATCTGACTCTCTCTCTCGTATCAGAGTAGGGAATCCTCACTCCATCCCAGTTAAATTGGATTTGATCAGACTCCCTCACTGGTCTTCGAAACTGACTTCCTCCTTGGAGAAATAATTGATTTCGCTAAAAAATTCCTAAACACTACATCATATATATATAAACCACCCTATCATTGCATTCAAGAATATCAGGTAGATAAGTGCAATGATAAAATTATCAGGACTATCTCCAAAACCAAACATCTTATGAAAACGGATTTAAAATAAACATGTAAGCTCAAAATATGGTTCCTGTATCTTTATCATTTGTTTGAAAATCACCTACCCCACGCAAAACATATGATCACCTACCCCAAACATACCATTAACAATGTTTAAAAATATTTAAATCAACATTTTAGTTGTATATTGATGCTTCTACAGAGTTGTTTCTTGAAATCATTGCAATGAGAATGCATGTTGGTTGAAAATTGTAAGTATGTGTACACACATTAAAAACACGTGCACATATTCCAAGTTGAATTGTTTTGAGATTTATTAGTAAAACTAAGTGGGTCTTTGGATCAAAACATAGTTAATTTTGGAAACAAGAGGCTTAACCTTAAATGAATCTTCTTGAGTTGAAGTGTCATGGTTAGGGAAACTGAAAATAAATTTTTAAGCTCAATAGCCATGAACAAAACTTGCAAACCACAACACAAACCCTCTATAAGGGGTATTTGGCAATAGAGTTTGATATGGGTTCCATTATGAGGTTTTATGCACCAAGGGTTGGTTACGAGGATTGGCTATGGGGATTTATCCATGGTTGATGAAGGAAAATGCGTGCCTTGGGATATGGTTGAATCTTCTTAGGCTCAAGAGCTTTGAAGGAATCCTTGAACCAACACATGAGTCCTTTTTGGGGTTATTTACAATCCTTCAAGTGGGATATGCCAAGATGTCGTTGAGGGCCTCGAAATGGATCCAGAAGTTCAGGACTCGAAAAACTGCTAAAAATAGTAAATTATGAAAATTGCCAAAAAGTTGTTTTGAGCCGGATGGAAAAGGTGGGTGGCCACCGATATCCACCTAGATCAATCCCCCCTCCTTAGGAATAAATGGTCTCCATTGCGTTGAGTTCCCCCATCAGATGAGGAAATTTTTGCTGAATTTGGCCCCGGGTGAGCCACTTGCCTTGGTCCAAGAGCTACCCTGCTTTGATGACTAGATAAAGTTGGATCCTTTGTTGTCGACTGCCCTTGATTTGTGTGTCCACAATATGATCACTGAATTCTTGTTGTATGCAATCAAGGTTGAGATTTGTTAGCGTCAACTGTTCTTATATGTCTAAGGTGTCTAATAATGGTGGGAAATAAGGCCGAAGGAGGTCCACGTTGAACACTGGTGCAAACCAAGGAAAGGAGGAATGTTGAGCTCAAAAGCATTATCCCCCACAACCTTTGTGATGGTGTACGACACATAACGGAGTGCACAAATCTTTTGATGGGGTCCTGTAAGGCATTGTTTTTGCAAGTGCAACCAAAATTTGTCGCCCACCTGAAACCTATGTGGCACCCGATGTTGATCATGGCATTGCTTGTACTTATCATTGGAATTATGTAGGATATTGTGCACCTGTTACTGGATGTGCTCGATCCACTCAATGAACCGGGTGGCTTTCTCAGCTTTAGTTGCAGTAGGAGATGAGTCGGTCGAGGTGACCGCAAGGGGAAGTGAAACATCTATGGGACCCAATGGTTGGAATCCCAACCCCATCTGAAAGGGGCTATGGCCAGTTGAGCTATGAAGGGATCGGTTGTAGCTATTTTGGACATAGGGAAGACTCTCATCCCATGTGCGAGGGTGCTTGGAATTATACATGCACAGGATATGCATGATCATTCGATTTACGACCTCGGTTTGTCCATCTATCTGGGGGTGAAAGGCCATGGATTTGGTGAGCTTGGTGTCCAGTAGTGACCAGAGGCTCGACCAGAATGTGCTAATAAATTGACTGTCCTTATATGAGATAATGGTTTGTGGGATTCCAAAATGTACCCATACTCATTCAAATAAGATTTTGACAGTGGATTTTGTTGTGATGTTCTTCTTGCAGGCAACCAGAATTGTCATCTTAGAAAAGCGATCAACAACCACAAAAACAAAGTCATTTCCCCTCTTGGTGGAGAGGAGGCCAGAAATGTAGTCCATTGAGATGGATTCCCATGGTCTGTCAAGAGTATGAAGAGGGGTGTACATGCTCTATTTCTTAGTGGTCGGTTTGGAAATAGCACAGGCAGTGCAGGACCTTATATACTTGTTGACCTCCTATCGAAGTTTTGGCCAGTAGAAATGTTTCTGTAGCATCGCCAATATCGTTTTGATTCCAACGTGTCCTTCCACTCGACTGTAGTGGTCTTCCTAGATCATCTTTGCTCGCTCACTTGATGGAACACAGATATGGCCCAAATGACACAATAACCCATCTTGAAGATGGAAATTATCGACAACTTCCTTTGCACCCAACATTTGGTAAGTGGTGGTGAAGTCTGGGTTTGTCTCATAGAGTTGGGGCCATACAAGGGTCTCATGGCCACAAGAGTCTAGCATTGTGGTGAGTGTCGTGACTGGTGGTCTACTAAGGCAATCAACGACGCGGTTGGTGCTTCTTGTTTTATACTTGATGTTGAGGTGGAATTGTTGTAAGTATGTGGACCACTTTTGATGGCGGTCATTCTATAATTTTCCTTGTGTCTACATGAACTATAGTGGCTTATGATCAGTGTGGATGAATGTCTCCTTCCCAAGAATGTAATGTCTCCACTAACAGCAGGCTTTCACAATGGACTACATTTCTTTGTCGAAAGTAGGGTACTTACAGACAACATATGATAGTGTCTCACTATGATATTCCATGGGGTGTCTGTGTTGAGTGAGAATGGTGCCCACAACATAGTTTGAAGCATCTGTCTCGATCTCAAACTATTGTTGCAGGTCTGGTAGTGAAAGTAATGATGATGAGCACAAGCGTTGCTTTAAATCATCGAACTCTTGTTTTTGGGACTGGCCCCACGCAAATTTTTTCTTACCACCACCCTCGGTTATTTGGCTAAGGGCCCATGCAATATGGGAGAATCCCAACATGAACCTGCGGTAGAAATTGGCAAGGCCTAAGAAGCTCCGAAGCTCAGTGAGTGTGGTTTGGGATGGATAGCCATGGATGACTTGGATCTTGGTTGGATCCACATGTATGCCATTCTGATCAACAATGTAGCCCAGGTAATGGACCTTGCCCATGTTAAAGGAGAATTTTTCCAAGTTAGCGTATAGCTTGTGTTGTCATAGGGTGTGTAGAACCTACTCAATATGTTGCAAGTGTTTTTCCCAAGACTTGTTGTAAATGAGAATGTCATCTAGATACACCACTACAAAATTATTGGTGAATGGTCACAATATATCGTCCATCATTCTCATGAAAGTGGCTGGAGCATTTGTCAAACCAAAGGGCATGACCAACCATTCAAAAAGACCTTCCTTTGACTTGAAGGCGGTCTTCCATACATTTGTCTGTTCTGTCTGGACTTGGGGGTAGCCAAACTTCAGATCAATCTTACTGAAGTATTTTTCCCTCATGAGCTTATCAAGGAGGTCGTCGATTCATGGAATTGGGTACTAGGTTTCTGACTGTGATTTTATTCAGAGCCTTGTAATCAATGCAGAGTCTCTAGGTTCCATCTTTCTTCTATACCAAAACGATTAGGGTCCCGCAAGGTGATGAGCTGGGATGAATGTGCCCCTTGTGGAGCATTTTATTAATCTATCACTTGATCTCCTCATTCTTTAACATAGAGTGACAATAGACTATCCCATTGGCAAGTGGTGCATCGAGAGTCAGATCGATGGGGTTCTTGACCTGGCAGTGCAGAGGTACCCCGGTAGGTGAGGAGAAGATATCCACGTATTCTTCGACGTGTTATAAAAACAGGACCGCGGAGCAATAAAATAAAACAAATGAAGAAACAAAACACAGAAGACACACAATACAAGAGAGACACGGATTTTCGTGGTTCACCCAGTGTGGGCTACATCCACCAGAGAAATTGCTAGGTCCTTCCTTTATTATTATCCAGCAAATGAAGGGATACAACCTACAACAAAACCCATTGTAACTTCCTCTTCTTTCTCTCACAGTCTCCTCTCTCAGAATACAATATTCCCTATCAATCATAGCCGCAATACATTTCCCTCATAAGAGAGGGTTTCCTTCTAGGGAAAAAAACCCTAACATAATCTCCACCATTAGATCTGTGACCTTATATGAATGGTCCAGATTTACAATGAAATTACAATATACTTTTACAAGAAAAAAATTTCTTCGGGGGCTTCGCCCCCGAATGCCCGCTGGGGGTCCTCTTGCCCCAAGACCCCCTAGCCGAGGGGATAACCCCCCTAGACCCCGCAGAGGGGGTACCCCTCCTCTGCACTCCCCCGCATGGAAGAGTGTACATACTTATGGGGTGTAAATATTTCATGGGGTATAAACACGGCTGAAAGCAAAGACCTCTGAATCTGGAAGATAATCAGGCTCCACAACCAACAATCTCCCACTTGGAGACTGAACTCAACAACTCCATCGCTGTTGTATATGCTGAACTTTGAACCTTCTTGGACCTGGAAAATTTCTCATCTTCATATTCATTCTTGAAGACCAACTGAAACTGAACAGGAACTCAGTTTCTCCCTGGTTACTCCCTTTGTTAACATGTCTACAAGATTCTGGCTAGTGTGTATCTTTTATAGCTTCAATTATCCATCTTCCAAGGCAGATTGTATGAAGTGGTACCTCAACTGTATATGCTTAGTCTTCGAATGGAAGGCTAAGTTGTTTGCAAGGTGAATGACACTCTGACTGTCACAGTACAACCTGTTGTTCTCCTGCTTCTTTCCCAATTCCTCCATAAACCTTTGTAACCAAATCATCTCTTTACTAGCCTTTGTAGCA
>JZKD02S0058264.1:0-11897 GCA_000966675.3 Picea glauca | reverse complement strand
GGATTTAACCTAATAATAAAAATAATAATAATGACATGATTAATCCACAATGGGGATTTAATCCAATAACAAAATAATAAGAATGCCCTTCGCAGTTACATTATTTCAACAGTGCACCCCTCTCCTCAAGTTGCGCCCCTCCTCTAGTAAATGCGCCCTCCTCCACTAGCATGCGCCCTCTACCTAGAAATGGCTAAGACTCCATGGAAGACCTCCTCAAGCAAGCTCCACTCAAGCAATGGCTTCCTCCTCAAACCCTCAAGCTTGTGCGCCCTCCTCTCCTCAAGAAATGTGCCCAAGTGCTCCTTCTCATCTCCTCCCCTCTCAAGTGAAGAATGAGTCTCATAAAGGCCCTATTCCTTCCTTTAGCCTCCTTTGGCCAAACCCTAAAAGATCAATGGCCTAGATCCAATCTAGCCAAGTCTAATCAATGGGTGAGATTCAATCCGAAAATCTCACTTAGGAAACCCACTTTCTTTAGTTTGCTTTATGTCTATTAATTCACCCACAAAGTGAATAAATTGTCACTTTAATGATTTAAGTGACATATTTCACTTTTCAATTAAATCTCCTAAGTCAAAGTGAGATTAGAATCATAAAGTATAGTAACAAGGGCAATAGTCTCCCCCTTTGTGTTTAGAGACTCACAAACACAAGGGGACCACTTTCCAAGGTACCCAAATCTCAACACTTGATTCATATCAAGTGATATTGATAATTGTATCTCATTTCTTTCCACATTAAAACTTCAGGAAGTAAAAGAGCTAGAGAATTGTTGTATCATGAGGGTCAAGTACAAGTATCATCATTCATCCAAACATCATATAGATCAAAGCAAGTAGTCTAACAAATGCACGCTCCAGGTATGCACCCTTCATATTTGATTTCAGTTTTAAGTTTATTAACATTAAATTTTATGCATTTTTATCTTAGCTTGTTGGATCATTATCCCCGGTACGGGAATCCAACAAGGACTCATTTAAAATCAATAAATAGTTTATGTGCTCAAGGGTGGCATATATAAATGCATATGGTTGGGTGACCATGATGTGACATTGTCTATGGTAAAACGAGCACATTAGAATAGAACTCACAGTGTTCTGCAGTTTCCCGATGAGAAGACCTGGTCAATAAGGCCACCTTGACAGGAAGCAGAATTTGTTTGAAGTCTGACTCAGCTTTTCATATTAAAACCTTGGTATCAAACATCAAAGTATATCTTGTAGAGTCTCTGAGAATATTGTAGACTCATAAGAAGTCAAGACTCAAAGGGAGGAGGAAGAGTTTGTAGAGCCAGAAGGGCCTACCCAAAATCATTGCAGTAACTAGGAAGAGACCAGTATGGTCCCGTGACACTTTGCAGCATATAGCATTGACGAGCCATATCATGAGGAGCAGATAGCTTCACCAGTGGTGAGGCAGGCAGCCCCACCAAGTACTAGCTCAGAAGGAGCTAGAGTTCAGAGGGAGTCATCCATCACAATCCAGTAAGGAGGAGCAGCCTCCTCAGAACCATTCATAGAGATGCACAAATCCTGATTTGTGTCCGGAGGATTCTCCCAGCAAGAGGGAGAAGACTATGACGAAACACTTTCTCCAATAATCGGAAGAAGTATATATAGAACAACCATGATCCATTAAAAGAAGCTGACACAGTATGAGATTCAAAGGGAGTAGGTATGACAATCCCTATATTTGAGATTGAATTATCCCCGGTGCCAGTTGGTGCAGTACATGAGTCGAGCCATGGAGACATGACTACAATAGCAGATTGAGTTGCCTTCAGAAAAAGAGGATAAGCTACCCTCGGTGTCAATTATTGAGCCACTCTCAGTTTCAGATGAAGTTGTTGTCGTGATAGAGTAGAGGAGTTACTCTCAGAGTTCAGTAGTTACAGTGAGAATGGAGCAGTCATTCTCAGCTTCAGAAAGAGCAGCTGCAGTTGCAAAGTCCCTGTTCCAGAAGGAATAGTTGCAGAGAGAGTAGAGGACATACTCTCGGGCAGTGAGACAGATAGTGCTTTGCAGAAAGCACATAAAACTAGCACATGATTGTGCAGATTGAGTTGCAGCTGAGCAAGTGTACTAGGTTGGTACAATGTGATGTGAAAATTTGGTTATGTTGTCGTGCAATTTGTACTTGCCCAAAGCCTAAAGGCAAGTAGGCCAAGATTGGCATAACACGAGGGTAATCCTGTCACTATCACCTCAACAGGATTCCCTTTTCTATTTAGGAGGAAAGACCCACTCTAAGGGAGACGTCCCGAGACGTAGGGGTTTTGAGGAAGGGAAAAGGACAAGATAAACTACCCCTCTCTCTATAGGTCACTCAAATCAGGTTTAAGTCTTGTTGGATGAAGCAAAGGAGAATAAAGTGTACCTTCCCCTTACCAATACAACAACAAACGTTAAGGCAATAACAAGTGATAATAGCCCACAGGGGTGTAGACCGATTGGCAAGTGTTGTGTAAATGGAAGGAAATACGTAAAAAGGTCTCAAGTTCGATTCTCACCTCGATTTACCCGTGCCCCATGCTTGCGGGCTATGTGGACGCACCTGGAGGTTATAGAGGTAGCAGACGAAAATCGAGCCCGTGTCACGCGAGTACGAGAACCGCAAGTTGCCGATTCCGCCAGTCACAAAAAAAAAATAACAAGTGATAATAAATGCTTCAACAAGACTTAAAATTTATGGAAATGACTGCTACCAATCAATGTATGAAGCAAATGATAAATATATAGCAGCAATAATTAATTGAAGACAGCTGTAATAATATCCATAAATTGCAATTGAATAGACAATATGACAATATTTGAAATCTTATAATGATAACACTTTGTCTTATGCAATTTCTGGATGTATGTTGATCAATAAATAACCTCTATTAAGCTGTCCAAGTTAAGTGTAGCAGCAGTGAATCTAAGGGATGACAGCAGTAATAAAACCTTCAGAAAAAAGCTCTTTAGAAAGGCAATTGAGTGCACAGTTAGTTCTGATTTGATTGTATTTTGCCTCATGCAATTTTCTGGGTTGATTTAATTGGTTGGTAGATTTAGATAGGCTGCAAAATGATGGCTGTAGCAGTGATTATGACAGCAGCAAGGTAGGGTTAGTTTACTAGGCTAGGTTAGTGTTAGTTTTAGTTAGTGAAAGATAGAAACGTTAAGATTCGAGTGTTGGTTTGATCTCTCAACAAATGAAGTGTAAGGACTAGTGCCTTTGAGGAGTTATGGAGTCAAAAGTTCAGCAACATTCATTTGGAGTAAGCAACAAAATGATTATATTTATCCAAGTAAAGGATGAATCTTAAAAGAGTAGCACTTTAAGTCTTCTCGGATTCAATCTTTAGGGAGGTGAGCAACTAGAGAGTAGGCACTTCTAGGCCCTAGCGGTTTCCTCCTCCTTAGATTAATGAAAGATATATTTAGATGCAACAAGAATTGATCAAGGCTTCTAAAGTGCTAGCACTTTAGGGCTTTAGAAGCTTGTCAAAGTTAACCACATTAGCAAAGTCTAACAAATGTAGAGCAAAGAAGTAGCACCTTAAGTTCTTTACTCCTAGGATTTGTCCAGCAAGCAATTTCATAATCTTTAACATGAATAAGAAAATATACCATAACCATTCAAAATGAAATGACAATTGCATATTTACTTACTTCACCAAGAATAATCAAGTTGTGAAACCCTAGATTGCCAAGTAACTTTACCAAAAATTATCCAAGTTGCAAGTATAAGGACTCCAAGAGAAGTGTGCATCACAATTTCAGCCAATAAACCCCAAGTAGGGCGCAAATTTCAGTCCTCTTCTCACCAAATGAGAGTTGTTATGTGAAAATGAATGTACTTTATCTTTAGTTATACAAAACTTTGACCTTTAATTAATTTTAGGTCAAAACTAAGGCCAACCTGGCCAATTTACAATAAAATCCAATTTTGACATAATAAAAATTAATTAGCATCTAAAGACATCTCCAATGACGTCGTGCCCTTCTAGGGTAACTTTGAGGCCTAAAGGTGGAACGCTGAGCCTAAAATGTAGGGCACTTGGTCTCTAGAAACCCCAGATGATGCCCACACATGCCACCAGGCTCATAACTGCCTCCAAAATGAAAACCCTAGCTCTGGATGACGTCTAGGGTCATGATGGTGACATCCAAAGCCTTCAAGGGCCAACTTACATGTGGGAGAGCAAGGTCCCCTTGGGTCTAGGTCTGTTAGGGTGCCTCCAAAGGCAACATACTTCTTTTTCCTGGTGCAAATCTTTAGTTTCTTCTTACCCCTGGTTGGGGTTGCAGCATCCATCTGTGGGTTTTAAGCCCTCATGAAGGTTCAAGCTAATCATTCCTTCATGTGTACCTATCCACCGGGCAAGGTCCTGCAGCAACANCAGGGTTCCCTGGGCAAATCATCTCAAAGGTTTCAACATTGGCTTTTAACTCTTGCCAGCTACTTTTACCCTCTGGGCCTTTAGCCCCTTCTTCCCACGAGGTAAGGTACAACCCCTCCTAGTGTAGTCAATCCCAATGCCCAAACAAGGGTAGGGGATATGAGAGGAATAAAGATGGAAAGTGGTAAGTATGGAGGGAACGGACGATGACTTTTCACGGACCCACCCAGTGGCAACCCATCCTAAAGGGAAATCAACTTACTAGGGCACCATGTCACCCTTCCAGGTATGAACGAGGCAAAGAGCATAATTTCCAAGCAAACATCATGAAATGAAGAAGGATTCAATACCACATATTCAAGTGCTTCAAAAATTGGAGTGATACATACCATGATACCCGGACTCATTACCTCATGGAGCAAGACTCACTGCTACTTCAGGACTAGGCTGGTGGGATGGATATTGTTGTTGGTGATAAATGGACTGCAATGAAGAAAAGAGGGGCCCTCCGAGGCCATGCTCAAGTCATCTGGCTCTTGGTACTCCATGTTTAGGACCTGTGGACCTCGAGACGTGATCTCCTTAGTTATCCCTAGGCTAGGGGATAACAAGTTCAAAGAACAAGAGGGCAGATATATGTTTTGCGGGGAAAGACATGTTCACCTGATTATGGAAAAACATGTGATGAGGTACCTAAAGGGTGCAATCGATTATGGACCCAAATATATCTCAGAGTGTGAGATAAGATTGCAAGGCCACACAAATTCAAATTAGGCAGGCAATGTCACAGACCGAAAAAGTACATTCGAATGTTTCTTTAGTATGGGATCAACTGTGATCTTATGACTCGGTGAGAAGCAGACCTATATGGCACTCAATTCCGCAGAGGCATAGTATGTGGTAGCATGGTCAGCTTGTGGCGAAGCAGTGTGGCTTCGAAAGTTGATTGCAGGATTGTTTGATCTCGAGTTGGAGGAAACCTGTATCTTTTATGACAACCAGAGTTGCACAAAGTTGTCAGTGAACCCAGTGTGTCATGACAAGTCCAAGCATATCAAGATCAAGTACCATTATATCTGAGAGATGATACAGACAGTAAAGCTCTAGTATGTTCCTACAGACGAGCAGGTAGCAAATGTGTTGACCAAGCCCCTGTCCAGAGTTAAGTTCGAGAATTTCATAGACAAGCTTGGAGTGATCCAAAAAAACTTCTCCAACAGTGAGAAGTGAATGTTTTCTCCAGTAGTGGGAAGTGATGTGATCCCTAGTAGAGGGAAGTGATAAGATCCCCAGTAGCAGGAAGTGATGTGATCCCCAGTAGAGGGAAGTGATGAGATCCCCAGTAGCAGGAAGTGATGTGATCCCCAGTAGAGGGAAGTGATGAGATCCCCATAGAGTACGCTACCCCAGCACAGGTTGGTAACCCCAANCAGGGTTCCCTGGGCAAATCATCTCAAAGGTTTCAACATTGGCTTTTAACTCTTGCCAGCTACTTTTACCCTCTGGGCCTTTAGCCCCTTCTTCCCACGAGGTAAGGTACAACCCTTCCTAGTGTAGTCAATCCCAATGCCCAAACAAGGGTAGGGGATATGAGAGGAATAAAGATGGAAAGTGGTAAGTACGGAGGGAACGGACGATGACTTTTCATGGACCCACCCAGTGGCAACCCATCCTAAAGGGAAATCAACTTACTAGGGTACCATGTCACCCTTCCAGGTATGAACGAGGTAAAGAGCATAATTTCCAAGCAAACATCATGAAATGAAGAAGGATTCAATACCACATATTCAAGTGCTTCAAAAATTGGAGTGATACATACCATGATACCCGGACTCATTACCTCATGGAGCAAGACTCACTGCTACTTCAGGACTAGGCTGGTGGGATGGATACTGTTGTTGGTGATAAATGGACTACACTGAAGAAAAGAGGGGCCCTCCGAGGCCATGCTCAAGTCATCTGGCTCTTGGTACTCCATGTCTAGGACCTGTGGACCTCGAGACGTAATCTCCTTAGTTATCCCTAGGCTAGGGGATAACAAGTTCAAAGAACAAGAGGGCAGATATATGTATTGCGGGGAAAGACATGTTCACCTGATTATGGAAAAACATGTGATGAGGTACCTAAAGGGTACAATCGATTATGGACCCAAATATATCTCAGAGTGTGAGATAAGATTGCAAGGCCACACAGATTCAGATTAGGCAGGCAGTGTCACAGACCAGAAAAGTACATTCGAATGTTTCTTTAGTATGGGATCAACTGTGATCTTGTGACTCGGTGAGAAGCAGACCTATATGGCACTCAATTCCGCAGAGGCATAGTATGTGGTACCATGGTCAGCTTGTGGCGAAGCAGTGTGGCTTCGAAAGTTGATTGCAGGATTGTTTGATCTCGAGTTGGAGGAAACCTGTATCTTTTATGACAACCAGAGTTGCACAAAGTTGTCAGTGAACCCAGTGTGTCATGACAAGTCCAAGCATATCAAGATCAAGTACCATTATATCCGAGAGATGATACAAACAGTAAAGCTCTAGTATGTTCCTACAGACGAGCAGGTAGCAAATGTGTTGACCAAGCCCCTGTCCAAAGTTAAGTTCGAGAATTTCAGAGACAAGCTTGGAGTGATCCAAAAAGACTTCTCCAACAGTGAGAAGTGAATGTTTTCTCCAGTAGTGGGAAGTGATGTGATCCCTAGTAGAGGGAAGTGATAAGATCCCCAGTAGCAAGAAGTGATGTGATCGCCAGTAGAGGGAAGTGATGAGATCCCCAGTAGCAGGAAGTGATGTGATCCCCAGTAGAGGGAAGTGATGAGATCCCCATAGAGTACGCTACCCCAGCACAGGTTGGTAACCCCAACGCAGGCTGGTACGTTACTCCAATGAAAGTGCAAAACTTCCTATGATATATGGATCCGTGATTGACAACAATGTTGGATTTTCCTTAATTACAGAGCATTGGTGTTACTAGTGTTTTTTTACTTCGTTACCATTAAAATATATATATATATATATATATATCATGTATTGAGCAATAGCAACATAAACAAGAGACAGAAAAGAACACAAGATTTATCCTGGGAAATACCCAACAACCTTTCTTAGATAGATTATGTTCACAAAGCAAGTCCAATCAGATAAACCCTAGCACAAGTGCTAGCTTAACCAAAAATACCACCCCAACTGCAGCAGCAACACCATATAAAGGTAGCGCACCTCCTCGAGGAGTAGTGCACAAGAGAGAGATACCAAAAGACTGAGCAATAATAAACTGTGCAGGTGCAACTACTGTGTCACCTCCTCCAAACTTGTGCCTTGCCTCTGTGTAGCTGGGAGAGTGTGAGTGAGTGAACAAATGAGCTAAGGCGCCTCCTTATTTATAGTCCTCTTGTCCTTCTAGCTGGGTCAACTTCTCTTTTGGGAAGGTGTCTTTTCATTATACTTTATTCTTTTGGGCCGACTTCTCTTCTAGGGTATTTCAACATCTGTCCAATGGATCTCTTTCTTCCGGAATCTTCTCCGCATTTAAGAGAGGTCATCTAGGAGGAAAAGATCCTCCCGCAGCTCCCAAAACATCAACACTCCCTCTTAGCTAGGGAGGCATCTTTCACGATGTCTTCGTCTGGTAGTCCACTGACTACTCTGCAATCTGCTAGCAGGCACACGGCTGCTACCATGCCTTTCGTAGCTTGAATCAGCAGGCACAATCTCTACGATCAAACGATAGCACACATAGCTACATCCAAACGATTTGGTAATCTTGAGGACAATGAGCTAGTAGCACACAACTACTACAATGTCATCCAATAGATCACAACTATTGCCAAGTAGTACACAAATATTGTCCAGTGACACATAGTCACTGCCAGTGGAACACATCCACTGTAGTAGCATACAGCTACTGTCCAGAGACACACAGTCTCCGCCAGTGGTACTCAACCACCGAAGTAGCACACAGCTATTGTCTGAAGTCACACAGCCTCTGCCAGTGGAACACATCCACCGAAGTAGCACATAGCTACTGTCCGGAGTCACACAGCCTCCGCTAGTGGAACACATCCACCGAAGTAGCACACAACTACTGTCTGAAGTCACACAGCCTCTGCCATAGTCTTACGACTATGTGTGCGATGTTTCTTCTCTCGGTAGGTCCAACAGTGCATTACCCCCTCAGTCACCTCACGTGACAGATCCAAGGAACCCTTGGCCAGAGGGGTTAGTCGGCATGAGAAGAAACAGCACACCTCCCTCTCAACGAGGGTGGACATTCGGCAACACTCCAAGCTTGTCCCTGAAGTAATCATACTTCAGTCTTGACAAGGGCTTGGTGAGAATGTCCGCTATCTGCTCGTCCGTGGATATGTACTGGAGCTCCACAGCTCTCTCTGCACCATGTCCCGGATGTAATGATATTTGATCTCTATATGCTTCGACCTGTCATGGAATACAGGGTTCTTGGTAAGCTTCAAGCAACTTTGATTGTCACAATGTATCAAAGTTGGCTCCAATTCTAGATCAAATATCCCGACTAGCAACTTCCGGAGCCACAAATGCTTCACGGCTTGCCACGCTTGCTGCAATATACTCTGCTTCTGATGTACTAAGTGCCACCGATGTCTGCTTCCTGCTCAACCATGAGATCATGCATGATACCAGACTAAAACAACATCTGAAAGTACTCTTCTGATCCACTGCACTCCCTGCCCAGTCAAAATATGCATATCCCTGCAGCTTCACATATCCACTTGAGACATATCTCCCTCCATATCCAACCGTACCACGAAGGTAACTCAACATATGCTTTGTTTCCATCCAATGTACATGTCTAGGTTCAACCATGTGTTGACTCAAGGTATTCACTGCAAAGCATATGTCTGGCCGGGTGTTAACCAGGTACATCAAGGATCCAATCAACTGTCTGTACATCATGGGATCCACCAAATCTGAAGATTTGTCACTCAAGAGCTTCAAATTTATCATAATAGGTGTGGTCATGGACTTGCAATCCATCATCCTGAATTTCTTCAGGATCTCAACAGTATATTTTCCTTGGTTAAGGAAAATCTCATCTGATCTCTGCCACACTTCCAATCCAAAGAAGTAATGCATCAAACCTAGATCCTTCATCTCGAACTCTGAAGCGAGCTCCCTCTTACACCAATCAATGAGCTTCTTGTCCCATGTTAGAAATATGTCATCTACATATAGAACCAAGATCAATGGGCATCCATCCTCAACCTTATAGTAAAGGTTAGGATCGGTCTCACTCTTGGTAAATCCCAAGCTCATCAAATATCCATCTATCCTGGCATACCACGCCCTGGGTGCTTGCTTCAGCCCGTATAAGGCCTTCTTCAGTCTCCACACATGGGACTCCTTCCCATGGATCTTGAAGCCTTGTGGCTGTTCTATGTACACTTCTTCCTCTATTACACCATTCAAGAAAGCAGTCTTGACGTCCATCTAGTTGAATTTCCATCCCATTGTGAAAGCAATCGCAATGATTGATTTAATGGAAGTGTATTTTTCTACAAGAGAAAAGGTTTCGTCATAGTCTTCTCCCCCTTTCTGAGAGAACCCTCTAACCACAAACCTTGCCTTGTACTTCTCTATGTTGTCGTTTGCAGCATGATTGATCTCTTAAATCCATTTGGAGGTCGCAACCGACTTCCCTTCTGGTCTCGAAACTATTATAGCGCAAGTTGTAGGTTGGGTAAAGCCCGACCCAACCACAAGGCAAGTGCTACAACTTAGGAATCCTACACCCAATGTCACCTCGATGTAGGTCCCGCACTTCAAGGGTGACTAGGTCACTCTAGGGAGGCGATCCTGGTGACCCTAAGGATATTGAGATGAAGATGAAGATGGATGGAAGTGAAGCCCCTATAGGTCAAGTCTAAGTGGAGTGAAAGGTGGAAAGAGGTGTCGTGTAAGTCAAGTGATTGTTGCCCCACAGGTATAATACTTCTCCGGATGATTGTACCGGCCCAAGACACAAGAAAATACACTTTGCAACAATATATGTTAAGTTGGATCAGCAAGTTAAGCTTGTTGTCCCTAATTTGCAGCAATAAATAACAATATATATCAGCAAGAAAATGATACTGAAAGATGCTCAATAAATGTTAAAGATCAAGTAGAAAATGTAAGAAAAAAACTAGTGAATGACTACCTAAACTCAAGATGAAAAACCAATACTCTTAGCATAAAGATAAGGTTGTTGTACACACTTGTCTGCAACAAATTATATCAGCCTTATGGCTGTAACATTCAATGTATTACAGCAAGAAAATCAGCCACTTAAATCTCCTCAAACTTTGCCAAAAAGTGCACTGGACCAAAGAGAAGAAGTGTGCAAACTTTGAGCAAAATCCAACGGTTGATAAGAGAGTTATTCAAGCAAGTTAGGGTTTCTGCAGCCTTAATGGCTGAAGATGCAATTTTGTAACAGCAGCAATAAGTAGCCCCTAGATGGGGACGCCCTAGTGGCTGTGAGGTGACTAAGGCACAAGCAATAGAATCCACTTTGCAAGAAGTAAAAATGACCGAAAATCACGTTTCCCAATGCAATATTTTATTTCTCCAATGCAACAAATCAATAACTAGTGCCTTTACTATTGGGTTAATAGAGTCAAAAGGAGCTTAGAGAAGCTACCTCCTCGAGGGTGTAGGCCCTTTTACTTCCCAAGACAAGTTTCTCTAAGCTAGGGTTTCAGGTGAGAGGGTGTATGCCCTTATACTTCTCTTAGCAAACCCTTAATCAATGAGATGAAGCAAATAAAATGATGAAGGCTATGGTGGGGGTGTATGCCCTTATACTTCCTACCAAGCTCCTAGCATAACAATACTTTACTTGAATAAAATGATAGCAAGACAGTAAAAACCATACCAAAATCAAGAAAAATGCTAAGACAATTCACCACAGGAGCTAGGCCTTCCTCCATCAACCATTCATAACATAGCCATAAACAAGTGCAAAAGAGATAAAAGAGCCAAGAGGGCCGAAAATTTCAGACCAAGACTCTCACAAGAGGCAGAGTTATGATTCAAAATGAGATCTTATGATCTCTATTTATACTAAAAGTAACTAACATAGTTTGTCCACAAAATAAGGAGTAAAACACAAGATTAGGGATCAACAAACCTAATCTTGCCCCCTTAACAAAGTAATATTAAACAATTCTCTTAAAATTTCACTTTTTGCACAAATTAAACCCTAATTTAGGACTTCACTCCTCTAGGGGATGTTTTGCCACTTTGAGGAAGTCGTTGGTGTTGGAGAAGCATGGATGGGTCTCCAAAGGCCATGTGTCAAGCATCTAGGCACTCATATCACAATGAAGACCTTCTTCTCCTCAAAACGTCCATGTGTCAAAGAGTGGCACCTCACCACCATGCCCTAGCCCCTAAGGTCATGACGTCAAGCTCAAAAGTGGGACATTTTGCCCCTCCTAGGCAAATCGTTTGGCAAGCAAGGGGTGGGCTAGGGTGTCCAAGTCATCATCAAGGCC
>JZKD02S0058242.1:0-25755 GCA_000966675.3 Picea glauca | reverse complement strand
TCCAATAATGGTAGAAAATATGGCTGAAGGAGGTCCATATTGAATACTAGATGTAGACCAAGGAAGAGTGGAGTGTTGAGCTCAAAAGAATTGCTACCCACAGCCTTGGTGATAGTGTAAGGCCCATAACGAAGTGGTCGAAGATTTCGATAGGGCCCGGTGAGATTCTTTTTCTACAAATGTAACCAAAAAATTTCGCCAACCTAAAACTAGTGTGGTACCCTGTTTTTATCATGGCGCTGCTTGTACTTAGCATTGGATTTCTGCAAAATCTCCTAGACCTGTTGGTGGATGTGTTGAATCCTCTCAATGAATCTGGTAGCTTTTTCAACTGCAGAATGATCAAGGGAAGAGTCCTTTTGTGCAGTGGTAAGAGGAAGTGCAACATCAATGGGTCCCAAGGGTTGGAATCCTAGACCCACCTGAAATGGGCTATGGCTGGTGGAACTATGGAGAGCCTTGTTGTAACTATGTTGGACATATGGCAGACTCTCGTCCCATGTATGGGGATGCTTATAATTGTACATGCGCAAGATGTGCACAATCATCTAATTGAAAACCTCGGTTTGGCCATCAGTTTGGGGGTGGAAAGAAGTGGATTTTGTGACCTTGGTGTCCAACAGAGACCAAAGGCTCGACCAAAAGGTGTTGAGGAACCTGTTTTCTCGGTCGGAGATCATGGTATGTGGTATCCCAAAGTGAACCCAAACTTGTTCGAAGAAGATATTGGCAGTATCGGCCACTGTGACAATCTTTTTACATGTTGTGAGGATGGCCATCTTCGAAAATTGATCAACAACCACAAACACACAGTCATTTATGTGCTTGGTGGATGGAAAACCAGACATGTAATCCATGGATATGGACTCCCACGGCTTCTCAGGAATAGGCAGAGGGGTGTATAAGCCTTGATTTTTTATGGTCGGCTTGGCAATGGCGCAGGCAGTGCAAGATCTGATATACTTGCTAACGTCCAATCGAAGTTTTGGCCAATAAAATTGTTTCTAAAGGACGACCACATTTTTCTCTACGCCAAAATGTCCTACCACCCGAGTGTAGTGGGCTTCCCAAATCATCTTTGCACACTCACTTGTAGGAACACAAAGATGGCCTAGGTGGCATAAGAGTTTGTCCTGAATGTGAAAATCAGTGGTAGTGGCGTCTGTTCCCAAGAGATGATATGTGGTGGCGAAATTCGGATCTTGTTGGTAAAGTTGGGGCCACTCCAATGTTTCATGTCCACAGGAATGGAGCACAGTGGTAAGTGCAGCCACAGGAGGCCGACTGAGGCAGTCAGCGACATGATTGGAGATACATGTATTATACTTGATGTTGAGATGGAACTATTGCAAGTAGGTAGACCACTTTTGATGGTGGTCATTCTGCAATTTCCCCTGTGTTTGTATGAACTGCAAAGGCTTGTGATCAGTGTGTATGATCGTCTCTGTCCCCAAAATGTAATGTTTCCATTGACTGCAGGCTTGTACAATGGAATACATTTCTTTGTCATAGGTGGGGTATTTACGGATAGTATCGGAGAGTATCTCACTATGGTATGCCATCGAATGCCTGTGTTGAGTGAGAATTGCGCCCACAACATAGTCAGATGCATCAGTCTCAATCTCGAATGGTTGTTGCAGATTGAGCAAGGAGAGTACTGGAACTGAGCACAAATGATGTTTTAGATCTTTGAATGCTCTTTGATGATCCTTCCCCCACACGAACTTGGCCCTACCACCACCCTTGGTCACCTGGATGAGGGCCCAAGAAATATGGGAGAATCCCAACACAAACCATCGGTAAAAATTGGTGAGTCTTAAGAAGATCTGAAGCTCGGTCAGTGTGGTTGGGGCTGGCCAGTCAGGCATGACTTGGATCTTAGTTGGATCAACATGTACCCCATTCTCATTAACAATGTAGCCTAGGTATTGGACCTTTTTCATGCCAGAAGAGCATTTTTCCAGGTTGGCATAAAGCTTGTGTTGCCTCAGAGTGCTCAAAACCTGCTAAATATACTGCATGTGCTCCTCCCACGTTATGTTGAAGATGAGGATGTCATCCAAATATACTACCACAAAGGATTTGGTGAATGGTCTCAATACATCATCCATCAACCTCATGAAAGTGGTTGGTGCATTTGTCAAGCCAAAGGGCATGACTAGCCATTCATAGAGACCTTCCTTAGACTTGAAGGTTGTTTTCCAGAAATCCATTGGTTCAATGGGAACCTGGTGGTAGCTAGACTTTAGGTCAATCTTGTTGAATAACTTTTCCCCCTTAAGTTGGTTAAGAAGGTCATCAATCTTGGAAATGGGATAGCGGTTCATGACTGTGATTTTTTTAAGGCTCTGTAATCAATGCAGAGTCGCCAAGTCTCATCATTCTTCTGCACCAATACAATCGAGCTTCAGCAAGGGGAGGAGTTGGGTCTGATGTGCCCCTTTTGAAGAAGCTCTTGGATCGGATGCATGATTTTGTCATTCTCCATCAGTGAGCATTGATATATTGGTCCATTAGGTAGAGGTGCGTCGGGGGTCAGATCAATTGGATGCTTGACTTGGCAGTGTGTCGGTACCCCTATAGGTGAGATGAAGATGTCTTTGTATTCTTTCGAGATCACGTCCACTTGCTTCTTCTACAAAGAGAGGTGTTGTGTAGAGGCCACAAATGTTGCAATGACCTTCTTCTTACTGTGAGCATGGATCACAAAGAAGATGAACCTCTCAATCTTTGAAATGACCTTACTGCATTGCTTAGTAGAGATTAAATAAATATCAGTAGGTGGTTCCACCTTTGGGATCATGTACAATTGTCTACCCAAAGTAATAATAACACTGCGGGGTCTAGACTCATACACAGCATGACACTTCCGCAAATATGGTTTTCCTAAAAGAACATCACAAACTTCAAGGGGATAAATATCACACAATACCTCATCTTTGAAAGGCTTGATGTCGTAGGAAAAATGACATTGTTGGCTGACACAAAGATCTCTTCCTTGACGAAGTCAGCCGATGGTGTAGGGTTGCGGGTGCAATGTCATTGGCAGGTTCAGCCGCTTGATGACCTCTAATGAAATCAGGTTTTTTTTACTACCATTGTCAATAATGAAGTGAATCGAAGCCCCCTTGACCCACATCTACGAGTGAAAGAGGTGTTCCCCTTCCTCTGGTTCTTCTGGTTCTCTTGGTCGGACTTTGGTGGTAGCGACTATGGCACTGGATTTAGCATCGATAATCCACTTCCCTCCTTTAGGATTTGACTTAGAATTAGAATCGGCCTCTGACTTGGAAGCCTTCATCTCGGCCACGAGGGACTTCTTGGAGCGGCATTCCTCGATGTTGTTCCAAGGACTTTTATGGTACTCACACCATTTTCTCGTGTCCTTCTTCATCTTCTCGGTGTCCTTCTTGTGTTGCGGCTTGGACTGATTTTCTTGAGGGTGGCCATCACGACTTGGTCCCTTACTATGTGGGTTGGGGTTTCCTTTGCCCTGCTTCGGCTGTGAGGGGTTTGCAGATCTAAACTCTCGTTGTTTATACTTAAATTTATGCTCGATCTTGACAGTGTATCTATAAGTTATGCCCAATGAGGCGATGTCTAGGAACTCCATTTCTCTTTGAATGTATCTATGCAAACAGTCAGGGTATTTGAGCACCATATGATGCTTAGAATATTTGATACCCAATTTGGTACAGAGAGTATGGAAAATATTGGTGAAGTTTGGTACTATCTGGTCCCTTTCTTGACGTAGGGTGGTCCATCTGGTGTACTGGTCCTCGTATTTTCCAACATGGTAGTATTGTTCTTTAATGGCGTCCTAGAAGGAATCCCATCTAGGGGCCACCAAAAATATTACAGATTCCTCCATGGCCCTTTTCTCAGAGTAAGTATCCCACCAGTCTTTAACATGGGGAATGACCTTGAGGAGTGAAAAAGTAATCTTTTCCCAATCAAAAAAATTGTGGACCGAAAAATATCCTTCGAGTAGATTTAACCATTTATCTACAGCATTTGCATCTATCAGTCCTTCAAATAATGGAATATTAAAATTTACCTGTACCTTGAAGGGGGTTGCATGGCCGCCTGATGAAGATGCTTCTCCCGTGGGCAACCATCGAAGGATCTATGCGAAGTTGTCCATCATTTCGTTCCTTTGTCACGTGAGGGCTTCCTCGAGCAACATTTTAATAGGATCTCCTGCTCCATCATATTTCTTTTCATCTCCCATGGGTTGTTTTCGGGCTCAGTGTGACCGATATGGTAATGGATTGATTGGTTCGAGTCCCAACTTCTTGTACCCAGAACTTGTCGGAGACATGCACGAAGAAAAATAAATGAAGAGCAGACCGCTCTGATACCACTGATCTGGATTTAGGAGTGGAACGAACTGATTACAGACTGAATAACATAAACACATAAATAGGAAGAATAACACAAATATTCAGTGAACAATATATTCTATTGAATAATGAAATAGGCTAAAACTGTAGAACTGAAACTTGCTCGAATGGTGGTAGTTATCTCTGAGAAGAGATGTGGCTGCTATGTGCATCTGTCTGAGAAGAATAGATTACAATGAGGCTCTGTAGGCCCTTTTCATATTACTCATGAATGCCAAAACCCTAGACAACCAAAAACCTAACCCTAGAAGGTGAAATGCCAAAAGTCATGTGGTCCCTATGGGTAAGTTGGTGTAATTTGGTACCTCAACTTCCTAGGGTCATAATGTTTGCATACGACCTTCATTTTAGGCGCATGATAACCCATTGGAAAGGTCTTCCAGAGAACTACACATTGCGTTGTCAAACTTTGACTTTGTCTATAGTCTGACTGTGGCGAGAAAAAAAAACAATGTTTAGGGCCCCAAAAGATCCCTGAAAGTACAACAAGATGTGCTGACATGAAAACATACAAAATAGGCCAGTTGGATTAGGTGAGAGGCCACTTGTATCTACCTGGAGAATGTGTGAGGCTTCAGACAGCCCTAGAAGTGTATAACTCACAATTATAAAGCAGTACAGAAAGACGTGCTAAACAAAAACAGACACGAGGAGCCAGTTGGAATAGGTGGGTGGCCACCAATATCCATCTGGATCAAAAATAATTGTAGCATGGTGAAAAATGTTAAAGCCTATAATCATGAAGATGATCCATTTGACATTGTTTTCCAAAGAGATCAATATTATGAAGAGGTATCCCAAATAATTAAATATTTGAAGAATAGTCCCAAGATGCAAGAATTCTTAGATTGGCAGTTCGATCAAAAGAATTTTTTTCTAAAAGAAAAGACTGAAGAGCAAGGCAATATACAGGGAAGTGTTGATCCAGAAGATGATGTACAATCAGAGTCAGAGTCAGAACATAACCAAAACAATCCACCTAGTGATATGAAAATTGATAAATAGAACCATAACAAAGATGAATCTGAGAAAGATGGTCGAGATCAAGGCAGTGGAGATACACATAAAAACATTCAGGACAATGAAGCATCACAAACTCCTGAAAAGTTCATTGAGAGAAGTAAAGGAGATAGTACTACCCAAGGTAATGAACACACCTCTTCAATAATCATTATAGTTTTCACTTCTATTGATACCACACCAATTACTTCTATCCTTGGAAAGTTAATGTAACATTCCCCAACACAACTAAGGTCTATTACGTGTGGAATACTCATAAAAAAAAAAAAATCTTCTAAATAATTTACTGTAGCTTATCAACTATGTATTACATATAGATTTAACTATTATATAATACCATTTAGTAAATGCATCTACAACATTTTAAACAAGCATTAATGCAACTAATAACTCACACAACAACATATAAAATCGTATTAAACACAAAGTTCTTGCACAACAATTTAACTCATCAATACAACACATAAACATATAAAACACTTATCTTTTAATTCAATTGTGCAACTAGTTGCTTGGGACATATGTTCCAGCCAACCATAGACTTTTTGTTCCAAATATCAACAGCAATTCACCCCCAAGTTGGGGCTAGCAATCCACAAAATATGGCGGTCTCTCACTATCCACTCACGGCTCAAAAATCCTGCAACCCACTCGTATTCTCCTACAACTATCCTGATTTTCCAGCATCTTTGTTCCTCTCAACCTTCCCAACCCAAGGAATGTACCCCTTCATTGATCTCAGTCCCTTGGGCATCCCATTCATTTATTAGGGTCTCTCTAGCACAGATAACCAGGAATCTCTCTGTTGGGAACTCAAGGGAGCTCACTGCTAGGAAAACTACCAGCAAACAACAACAAACACGTGTTGTTACAGTGCAACTCACACAGGAGTTCACTCTTCAGGACTGACAACTTGGATATTTAGTATTTAGCTCCAAAATGCTCCAAAAATGCTCCAGCATGCTCTAGAATTTTCTCTCCATGGTTGCTCCAGCTCCAAGATCTCTTTTTAGCTCTCTACTTGTTGTTCATACCAAAACATTGACTGTCTAGAACTAATGTAACTCTCTATACGAATTTCCTCTCTTTGGATTCCTTGCTCGACTTACACACTTCCCCAAGTTGATTGTACTCAGATCCCATGCTCCCAATAACTATGGGATGTGACTTCTCACACCCACCCTCTTACATGCATTCAATGATTGGATTTGGGGACACTCAATTAGAAAATAGGGTTTAATACATAATGATAATAAAATCTGGGAATGTGAGTGGAATTAATAGACATGGGTAATTCCCCCTTGGACCCCTCTTTTAGATGTTCTCCTGGACTTTCCCCTCTCTTATGGATTAATTCATCCCACATATCTATCCATATCCCACAACAATTGGCATCACATTTTATTATTAAAAATTAGAAATGCAATTTTCATATACATCACTTGGTTGTATCCATTCATTATATCTACATTAAGCATTAATTAAACTGGGGATCATAGAGGGTATGTTACATTCCCCCTCCCATACAATTATGCACCACCCTCAGTGCACACTATGCCACCATACATGTATATACAAATTTACATCACAAAATAAAATTATGCAATTTTACAACTCCAGCAACAGTTCCAACCAAAATCTCTTATTCTTCTCACCCCGCGGACCCAAGGAATGCACCATTCGTTTATCAAGGCTAACCCAAGGAATTTACCATTGATTTATCAGGGCTAACCCAAGGAATGTGTCATTATTTTATCAGGTCCTCCCAGCGCAGGTTGGCCAGGACTCTGAAATGTTGTTCTGGAACTCTAGCTGCTCAAAATGGAGTCTTGCATTCTTATATTTTGTTTTCTTCAAAATTGTCAAAATTTTGTGGGTATTCTTCCCACATGTTTTCTTTGTGCTCCCATGTAGCATCTTTAGGACCGTAGCGGGTCCATTGAAAATTTATTGGACCTATGTCTTTGTTCCTTAGCACTTTGACTTTCTAGTCCAGGATGTGTATTGGTTCCACCCGAAAATCCCCTTCGTGCTCCACCTGGATCACGGTTCCATAAATTTTGTGGTTAGGGTTAGGCACATATTTATTTAATAATGACACATGAAATACATTTTTCACTCTTAGGGATGCAGGAAATTCTAGCATGTATGCAACTAGCCTATATTTTCTAAGATTTCAAAAGGCCCACATATCTTGTTGCCAACTTTCAAAAACTTCCTAATGTTAGCAAACATCTCTTCAATTTCACTTTTAAAAACACATGTTCACCCACTTTAAAATCTCTAAACACTCTATTCTTGTTTTCATAACTTTTCTGCATGTCTTGGGTAGCCTTTAAATTCTACTTGATCATTTTCATCTTCTCTTCCATTTCCTTCAACAAATCTAGCCCAATAATTGCTCTATATGTTGGATTATCCCAACTCACTCATGTGTTACACTTCCTACCATACAATGTTTCAAATGGACTCATTTTCAATGAGGCCTGATACCCATTATTGTAACAAAATTCAACTAAGTGAATATAGTCTTCCCACTTTGATGGTTGTTCCATCACATACATTCTAAGCATGTCCGCAATTATTCTATTAGTCCTCTTTGTTTTCCCATATGACTATGGGTGATATGTTGTACTGAGATTTATATTTGTCCCAAAGACCTTGAACAACCCTTCCAAAAAATGGATGTGAATTTTGAATCTTTGTCTGAAACTATTGCCTTAGGCATTCCATGTAGCTTAAGAACTTCTTTCATGTAGATCTCTGCAATACTTGTTGCCTTATGTGTATTCTTCATTGGAATAAAATGTTTTTCCTTGGTTAATTTATCTACCATCACCATGATGGAGTCATGCTTCTTCACTATTATTGGCAGCTTTGTAATAAAATTAATTGTAACTACTTCCCACTTCCATACGAAATGGGAAATGGTTGTAGCAACCCTACTGGATGTCTATGTGTATTCTTCATTTTTTGGCACTCTAGACATCTGGCTATGTAATTAACCATGCATTTCTTCATAATGGGCCAAAAATATTGGCTTACAATTGCAATTGTCTTTTGATATCCTAGGTTCCCATCATATGGCGCATTATGTATTTCCCTCATTACTACACTTTTCATCTCATTGGAATTCGACACATATACTTTGCCTTTGTACATGAGAATCCCATCTTCTTTCAGCTCAAGGTCTTTAAATTTCTGTTGAAAATTGTCTTGTTTTAATGTTTCTTTTATTTTCAAATATTGTTGATCATAATATGTTGTTGCAATAATTTTATCTTTCAGACCAATCCTAGACATGCTAATGGCTAAAATATGCATTTCATGATCTCTCATGTTGAGTTCATTAGGCACTTGATTTTCCTTGTCTTTTATAAGCTTAATTTCAAAGTCATATTCACTTAGAAATTATATCCATCTAGTTTGTCTGGAATTTAATGTTGGTTGGCCAAACAAATACTTCAGACCAAAGTGGTCTATCGTTAGCTCAAATTTCCTCCCATGAGGTAATGTCTCCACTTTTTTAATGCATGTACAATTGTTGTTAACTCTAGATCATGGGTAACATAATTCCTTTCATGCTCTTTTAATTTCCTTGACTCATAGCATACCACATGATCTCTTTGTATGAGGAATCCACCAAGCCCTTCCTTACACGCATCCATGCACACAACAAAGTCTTCATCCAGATCTGCAATCTTCAAGATTGGAACACTTATCAAGTTGTCTTTCAGTTGTTGAAATCTCTCTTCACACTTGGAAATCCAATCAAATTTCACTTCCTTCTTTTGCAAAGAAGTGATTGGGCTTGCAATATTTGAGAATCCTTTTACGAATATTCGGTAATAAAGGACAAGACCCATGAATGATCTGACCTCTGTGAATTTTTTTAGTGTTGGCCATCCTCTAATGGCCTCTATCTTATTGGGATCCACTGTTATCCCTTGTTTTAAAATTATGTGCCCCAAGTAGTGAATATTCTTTTGATCAAAGATGCACTTAATTAGCTTAGCATACAATTTATGCTCTCTTAAAACTTGCAACGCCATTTTTAAATGTTGTTCATCTTCTTCCTCTAACTTATAGTAGATGAGCATATCATCCAGGAACATGATTACAAACTTGTCCAGGTACTCCCTAAACATTCCATTCATCACAAACATAAAAATATTTGGAGTATTTCATAGCCCAAATTCCATTATTGTGAATTCATAATGTTTGTGTCTTGTCCTAAATGTTTTATTTCTAGTATATTCTTCCTTTATACTCACTTGATGATTACTTGATATCAAGTCAATCTTGGAAAATATTCTAGCACCTTTCAATTGATCAAATATATCATCAATTATTGGAAAAGTATATTTGTTCTTTATGGTGACCTTATTCAGTTGTCTAAAATCAATACACAACATTAAGGTTCCATATTTCTTCTTCACGAAAATAATTGGGGCTCCCCAAGGTGACACACTTGGGTGTATATACCGATTCTTCAAAATTTCTTCAAGATGCATCTGCAACTCTTTGAATTTTGGTGTGCCCATTATGTATGGTGTCTTGGACACTGGGGCGGCTCCTAGAACCAAATCAATAGAGAAATCAATGTCTCTCTTTGGTGGTAGTCCTGGGATTTCCCTAAAAACATATTCAAAATTCCTCAAGACCGAATGGTCTTCAATACTTTCCATTTTATCTTTGGCTACCTCTTCCATATGGGCTGCAAAAATCTTCTTCAACTGCATAGTTCAAATATCTCTAACAACTACAGCTCTTGAAATGCCTTGAACCTTTCCTTATTGTCCTTCTTCATCAAGACATGTGATTGTCTTGTTGTAATAGTCTAGGACAGCATGGTATTTTTCCAACCAATCGATGCCAATTATACAATCATATGAACCCAATGGTATGATGTTTACATCTACCTTTGTGTTGAGTCCATTCATTTCTATCAAAAAATATTTAACTAGCTCATTGATTTTCCTCTTAGCCCCTATGGCTAATTGAACTAACCAAGATTTATTATGCTTATTCCTTTGCAAGTGAAATATTTCAACAATGTTAGAGTTTATATAACTATGGCTAGATCCAGAATCAATTAAAATTGTTATGGGTTGGCTATCAATATCACCTTCCACTTTAATCATGGGGGATTGATATTATGCTTGCTTCTTGTCCAAGGATACATAAATCCTTGGCATGTTTCCTCCCATGTCCTATATTGTTTCATCCTCCTAAATGTTGTGGATAGTCCTCATTCTTTCTCCTTTATGAGGGAATTCCCTATAAAAGTGGTTTCCCTCACATCCCCAACATTGTACAAGTTGATGCCTTGGCCTTTTCCCAAGAGAATCTACAATATTATGTTCATCTTGGGATGATTAACCTTGTTGATTTTCTTGGGAGATATTCTTGAAAAAAGTTGGCTTAAAACCTTTCTGTCTTTAATCCTTTTTACCCTTCATCTTTTCATTCCAAATCTTTTGGAAGACTGGCCTCCCCCTGCTCTGCTCATAGATATGTTTTTCTCTACTTATGGCTTTCTCCAAAGTCTTGGGATTATCATATTGTATCTTTTCACTATAGAAGGAGGGTAACCCACTTTGAAACCTTTGGATTTTGACATTTTCATCCTTTATGAAGTCCAAATACTTCAACAATTCAAAGAATATCTTATCATATTCGTCCATTGTCATGCTTCCCAACTAGAGTTCAAAGAGATCTTTCATCTTCCTTTCATAGTAATACTCGAATAAATATTTCTCTTGGAAATATCCTTTGAACTGCTTCCATGAGATCCTCTTCTCATCAAGGTTCTTGTCTTGCTTAAGTTGATCCCACTACATGGTTTCATTTCCTTGCAAGTGGTAGGTTTCAATTATAGCTTCTACCCTTGAGGGGTAATCATGCAACTAGAAATATTTATTCATTTCTAACAGCCAAGCCTTGGCCTCTTCTCTATTTTTGTGCTCACCATTGAAAGTTTGTGACTTAATTTTCCTGAGTTCATCCTTAAATATGTTTGGTTTGGGCCTTCGCCTCTTCCTTAAGACAGGGGACACACTTGGGCTTCTCCCTGGCCCTAAACTTGCATGAGTTCTTCTAGTGGATTGCTTTGGATAATGATGGCGCCTTCTTATGCTTCTTGACTTCCTATGATTCCCATGATCATGCCTTTTGCTTTGGGATCTAGATGTTGTCACTTGTCTAGCAATAGCTTCTTGATTTGTACCAGAGTATTTGTTAAATTTCTTATGCAACATATTGAAACTTTGAAGTATCTCTTCCCAGTCCTTCATAATCATTTCATTATCTTCTCTATAGCTCTGCACTTCTTTATGTAGGATTCTCATAGTTATAAGCTCTTGTATGTCTCTTCTTCCATTTGACTCAATCTTAGCATTTCCCATGTTGACATGAAGACCTCTGACCTCCTCCTCATGGTTGTAAGATCCTTGGGCATCTTTCATAACTCTAGTCCTCATATAAGAACCAAATTTTCTTTCAAGCATCTCTAATTCTGCAAGAAATGTGCATGTAATAATTATTGTTAGAACATGCATAAGATAAGACATTTCACTAATTAGAATACATGTTATTCTTCATATCCATTTATGAATAAAAAAATGCACCAATTCAAAATATGATTCCTTGTATGCATTCCCCTCTGAAACAACTCTCCAACGGTTGTACTCATGCCTCATTATGAGTTCTGAGCTAAAATTTACAACATTAACATGCTGCAATTTTCCACTCATTTACTGCTAAATAAATATTTGTATTACTTTATAAGAATGTTAGTGCCCAATTCAAAATTTTGGGTGGATCTGTGTCTTCTCCTCCTCGATAACTTTCCAAAAAATATTCATTTTCTCAAATCTGAGCTCTGGGCACAAAGTTATGGTCCGGAGAAGTTTAGATTGTTTTTCTGAATTTATCCTTGTTTATTACATGTGTCTTCTTTCTCTTCCTGCACATTTTTACATACCCACATTCTGAATTTGGCTCCATGGATATAGTATATGGACCACAATATTTCCATAGACTAATCTTGTGCCCCAAACAGACTTTTGAGCAAGGCGTTATGCCCTCTAATGTAAATTGGTGCTGATATTTTACCTTAATTGTTTCAATTGTAACTTTCTCATATGAGCTCTATTTTGCGCCTAGAGTAGCTCATTGGATAGCTCTCTGAGATCTTCTTTTGAAGTTTTAGAGACTAGTAAACCTTGGTACACCATGTTTTCGTGGGTTTTTATTGTGTAAAAATAACATTTAAGGCCTCAAAATCACCCCGCAAGTTTATGACCTTCAAAACCTATAAAATTGTTGGATCATGTTGTCATTGATTCCAAAGGATTGATGTCAAAGGAACAATGTCTTGTCATAGAATACCGATGTAATATGTATTGTCCTTGATGTGAATGGATTGATGTCAAGTGGAATCATAGTCATATNTCCAATAATGGTAGAAAATATGGCTGAAGGAGGTCCATATTGAATACTAGATGTAGACCAAGGAAGAGTGGAGTGTTGAGCTCAAAAGAATTGCTACCCACAGCCTTGGTGATAGTGTAAGGCCCATAACGAAGTGGTCGAAGATTTCGATAGGGCCCGGTGAGATTCTTTTTCTACAAATGTAACCAAAAAATTTCGCCAACCTAAAACTAGTGTGGTACCCTGTTTTTATCATGGCGCTGCTTGTACTTAGCATTGGATTTCTGCAAAATCTCCTAGACCTGTTGGTGGATGTGTTGAATCCTCTCAATGAATCTGGTAGCTTTTTCAACTGCAGAATGATCAAGGGAAGAGTCCTTTTGTGCAGTGGTAAGAGGAAGTGCAACATCAATGGGTCCCAAGGGTTGGAATCCTAGACCCACCTGAAATGGGCTATGGCTGGTGGAACTATGGAGAGCCTTGTTGTAACTATGTTGGACATATGGCAGACTCTCGTCCCATGTATGGGGATGCTTATAATTGTACATGCGCAAGATGTGCACAATCATCTAATTGAAAACCTCGGTTTGGCCATCAGTTTGGGGGTGGAAAGAAGTGGATTTTGTGACCTTGGTGTCCAACAGAGACCAAAGGCTCGACCAAAAGGTGTTGAGGAACCTGTTTTCTCGGTCGGAGATCATGGTATGTGGTATCCCAAAGTGAACCCAAACTTGTTCGAAGAAGATATTGGCAGTATCGGCCACTGTGACAATCTTTTTACATGTTGTGAGGATGGCCATCTTCGAAAATTGATCAACAACCACAAACACACAGTCATTTATGTGCTTGGTGGATGGAAAACCAGACATGTAATCCATGGATATGGACTCCCACGGCTTCTCAGGAATAGGCAGAGGGGTGTATAAGCCTTGATTTTTTATGGTCGGCTTGGCAATGGCGCAGGCAGTGCAAGATCTGATATACTTGCTAACGTCCAATCGAAGTTTTGGCCAATAAAATTGTTTCTAAAGGACGACCACATTTTTCTCTACGCCAAAATGTCCTACCACCCGAGTGTAGTGGGCTTCCCAAATCATCTTTGCACACTCACTTGTAGGAACACAAAGATGGCCTAGGTGGCATAAGAGTTTGTCCTGAATGTGAAAATCAGTGGTAGTGGCGTCTGTTCCCAAGAGATGATATGTGGTGGCGAAATTCGGATCTTGTTGGTAAAGTTGGGGCCACTCCAATGTTTCATGTCCACAGGAATGGAGCACAGTGGTAAGTGCAGCCACAGGAGGCCGACTGAGGCAGTCAGCGACATGATTGGAGATACATGTATTATACTTGATGTTGAGATGGAACTATTGCAAGTAGGTAGACCACTTTTGATGGTGGTCATTCTGCAATTTCCCCTGTGTTTGTATGAACTGCAAAGGCTTGTGATCAGTGTGTATGATCGTCTCTGTCCCCAAAATGTAATGTTTCCATTGACTGCAGGCTTGTACAATGGAATACATTTCTTTGTCATAGGTGGGGTATTTACGGATAGTATCGGAGAGTATCTCACTATGGTATGCCATCGAATGCCTGTGTTGAGTGAGAATTGCGCCCACAACATAGTCAGATGCATCAGTCTCAATCTCGAATGGTTGTTGCAGATTGAGCAAGGAGAGTACTGGAACTGAGCACAAATGATGTTTTAGATCTTTGAATGCTCTTTGATGATCCTTCCCCCACACGAACTTGGCCCTACCACCACCCTTGGTCACCTGGATGAGGGCCCAAGAAATATGGGAGAATCCCAACACAAACCATCGGTAAAAATTGGTGAGTCTTAAGAAGATCTGAAGCTCGGTCAGTGTGGTTGGGGCTGGCCAGTCAGGCATGACTTGGATCTTAGTTGGATCAACATGTACCCCATTCTCATTAACAATGTAGCCTAGGTATTGGACCTTTTTCATGCCAGAAGAGCATTTTTCCAGGTTGGCATAAAGCTTGTGTTGCCTCAGAGTGCTCAAAACCTGCTAAATATACTGCATGTGCTCCTCCCACGTTATGTTGAAGATGAGGATGTCATCCAAATATACTACCACAAAGGATTTGGTGAATGGTCTCAATACATCATCCATCAACCTCATGAAAGTGGTTGGTGCATTTGTCAAGCCAAAGGGCATGACTAGCCATTCATAGAGACCTTCCTTAGACTTGAAGGTTGTTTTCCATAAATCCATTGGTTCAATGGGAACCTGGTGGTAGCTAGACTTTAGGTCAATCTTGTTGAATAACTTTTCCCCCTTAAGTTGGTTAAGAAGGTCATCAATCCTGGGAATGGGATAGCGGTTCATGACTGTGATTTTTTTAAGGCTCTGTAATCAATGTAGAGTCGCCAAGTCTCATCATTCTTCTGCACCAATACAATCGAGCTTCAGCAAGGGGAGGAGTTGGGTCTGATGTGCCCCTTTTGAAGAAGCTCTTGGATCTGATGCATGATTTTGTCATTCTCCATCGGTGAGCATTGATATATTGGTCCATTAGGTAGAGGTGCGTCGGGGGTCAGATCAATTGGATGCTTGACTTGGCAGTGTGTCGGTACCCCTGTAGGTGAGATGAAGATGTCTTTGTATTCTTCCGAGATCACGTCCACTTGCTTCTTCTACAAAGAGAGGTGTTGTGTAGAGGCCATAGATGTTGCAATGACCTTCTTCTTACTGTGAGCATGGATCACAAAGAAGATGAACCTCTCAATCTTTGAAATGACCTTACTTCATTGCTTAGTAGAGATTAAATAAATATCAGTAGGTGGTTCCACCTATGGGATCCTGTACAATTGTCTACCCAAAGTAATAATAACACTGCAGGGTCTAGACTCATACACAGCATGACACTTCCGCAAATATGGTTTTCCTAAAAGAACATCACAAACTTCAAGGGGATAAATATCACACAGTACCTCATCTTTGAAAGGCTTGATGTCGTAGGAAAAATGACATTGTTGGCTGACACGAAGATCTCTTCCTTGACGAAGTCAGCCGATGGTGTAGGGTTGCGGGTGCAATGTCATTGGCAGGTTCAACCGCTTGATGACCTCTAATGAAATCAGGTTTTTTTTACTACCATTGTCAATAATGAAGTGAATCGAAGCCCCCTTGACCCACATCTACGAGTGAAAGAGGCGTTCCCCTTCCTCTGGTTCTTCTGGTTCTCTTGGTCGGACTTTGGTGGTAGCGACTGTGGCACTGGATTTAGCATCGATAATCCACTTCCCTCCTTTAGGATTTGACTCAGAATTAGAATTGGCCTCTGACTTGGAAGCCTTCAGCTCGGCCATGAGGGACTTCTTGGAGCGGCATTCCTCGATGTCGTTCCAAGGACTTTTATGGTACTCACACCATTTTCTCGTGTCCTTCTTCATCTTCTCGGTGTCCTTCTTGTGTTGCGGCTTGGACTGATTTTCTTGAGGGTGGCAATCACGACTTGGTCCCTTACTGTGTGGGTTGGGGTTTCCTTTTCCCTGCTTCGGCTGTGAGGGGTTTGCATATCTAAACTCTCGTTGTTTATACTTAAATTTATGCTCGATCTTGACAGTGTATCTATAAGTTATGCCCAATGAGGCGATGTCTAGGAACTCCATTTCTCTTTGAATGTATCTATGCAAACAGTCAGGGTATTTGAGCACCATATGATGCTTAGAATATTTGATACCCAATTTGGTACAGAGAGTATGGAAAATATTGGTGAAGTTTGGTACTATCTGGTCCCTTTCTTGACGTAGGGTGGTCCATCTGGTGTACTGGTCCTCGTATTTTCCAACATGGTAGTATTGTTCTTTAATGGCGTCCTAGAAGGAATCCCATCTAGGGGCCACCAAAAATATTACAGATTCCTCCATGGCCCTTTTCTCAGAGTAAGTATCCCACCAGTCTTTAACATGGGGAATGACCTTGAGGAGTGAAAAAGTAATCTTTTCCCAATCAAAAAAATTGTGGACCGAAAAATATCCTTCGAGTAGATTTAACCATTTATCTACAGCATTTGCATCTATCAGTCCTTCAAATAATGGAATATTAAAATTTACCTGTACCTTGAAGGGGGTTGCATGGCCGCCTGATGAAGATGCTTCTCCCGTGGGCAACCATCGAAGGATCTATGCGAAGTTGTCCATCATTTCGTTCCTTTGTCACGTGAGGGCTTCCTCGAGCAACATTTTAATAGGATCTCCTGCTCCATCATATTTCTTTTCATCTCCCATGGGTTGTTTTCGGGCTCAGTGTGACCGATATGGTAATGGATTGATTGGTTCGAGTCCCAACTTCTTGTACCCAGAACTTGTCGGAGACATGCACGAAGAAAAATAAATGAAGAGCAGACCGCTCTGATACCACTGATCTGGATTTAGGAGTGGAACGAACTGATTACAGACTGAATAACATAAACACATAAATAGGAAGAATAACACAAATATTCAGTGAACAATATATTCTATTGAATAATGAAATAGGCTAAAACTGTAGAACTGAAACTTGCTCGAATGGTGGTAGTTATCTCTGAGAAGAGATGTGGCTGCTATGTGCATCTGTCTGAGAAGAATAGATTACAATGAGGCTCTGTAGGCCCTTTTCATATTACTCATGAATGCCAAAACCCTAGACAACCAAAAACCTAACCCTAGAAGGTGAAATGCCAAAAGTCATGTGGTCCCTATGGGTAAGTTGGTGTAATTTGGTACCTCAACTTCCTAGGGTCATAATGTTTGCATACGACCTTCATTTTAGGCGCATGATAACCCATTGGAAAGGTCTTCCAGAGAACTACACATTGCGTTGTCAAACTTTGACTTTGTCTATAGTCTGACTGTGGCGAGAAAAAAAAACAATGTTTAGGGCCCCAAAAGATCCCTGAAAGTACAACAAGATGTGCTGACATGAAAACATACAAAATAGGCCAGTTGGATTAGGTGAGAGGCCACTTGTATCTACCTGGAGAATGTGTGAGGCTTCAGACAGCCCTAGAAGTGTATAACTCACAATTATAAAGCAGTACAGAAAGACGTGCTAAACAAAAACAGACACGAGGAGCCAGTTGGAATAGGTGGGTGGCCACCAATATCCATCTGGATCAAAAATAATTGTAGCATGGTGAAAAATGTTAAAGCCTATAATCATGAAGATGATCCATTTGACATTGTTTTCCAAAGAGATCAATATTATGAAGAGGTATCCCAAATAATTAAATATTTGAAGAATAGTCCCAAGATGCAAGAATTCTTAGATTGGCAGTTCGATCAAAAGAATTTTTTTCTAAAAGAAAAGACTGAAGAGCAAGGCAATATACAGGGAAGTGTTGATCCAGAAGATGATGTACAATCAGAGTCAGAGTCAGAACATAACCAAAACAATCCACCTAGTGATATGAAAATTGATAAATAGAACCATAACAAAGATGAATCTGAGAAAGATGGTCGAGATCAAGGCAGTGGAGATACACATAAAAACATTCAGGACAATGAAGCATCACAAACTCCTGAAAAGTTCATTGAGAGAAGTAAAGGAGATAGTACTACCCAAGGTAATGAACACACCTCTTCAATAATCATTATAGTTTTCACTTCTATTGATACCACACCAATTACTTCTATCCTTGGAAAGTTAATGTAACATTCCCCAACACAACTAAGGTCTATTACGTGTGGAATACTCATAAAAAAAAAAAAATCTTCTAAATAATTTACTGTAGCTTATCAACTATGTATTACATATAGATTTAACTATTATATAATACCATTTAGTAAATGCATCTACAACATTTTAAACAAGCATTAATGCAACTAATAACTCACACAACAACATATAAAATCGTATTAAACACAAAGTTCTTGCACAACAATTTAACTCATCAATACAACACATAAACATATAAAACACTTATCTTTTAATTCAATTGTGCAACTAGTTGCTTGGGACATATGTTCCAGCCAACCATAGACTTTTTGTTCCAAATATCAACAGCAATTCACCCCCAAGTTGGGGCTAGCAATCCACAAAATATGGCGGTCTCTCACTATCCACTCACGGCTCAAAAATCCTGCAACCCACTCGTATTCTCCTACAACTATCCTGATTTTCCAGCATCTTTGTTCCTCTCAACCTTCCCAACCCAAGGAATGTACCCCTTCATTGATCTCAGTCCCTTGGGCATCCCATTCATTTATTAGGGTCTCTCTAGCACAGATAACCAGGAATCTCTCTGTTGGGAACTCAAGGGAGCTCACTGCTAGGAAAACTACCAGCAAACAACAACAAACACGTGTTGTTACAGTGCAACTCACACAGGAGTTCACTCTTCAGGACTGACAACTTGGATATTTAGTATTTAGCTCCAAAATGCTCCAAAAATGCTCCAGCATGCTCTAGAATTTTCTCTCCATGGTTGCTCCAGCTCCAAGATCTCTTTTTAGCTCTCTACTTGTTGTTCATACCAAAACATTGACTGTCTAGAACTAATGTAACTCTCTATACGAATTTCCTCTCTTTGGATTCCTTGCTCGACTTACACACTTCCCCAAGTTGATTGTACTCAGATCCCATGCTCCCAATAACTATGGGATGTGACTTCTCACACCCACCCTCTTACATGCATTCAATGATTGGATTTGGGGACACTCAATTAGAAAATAGGGTTTAATACATAATGATAATAAAATCTGGGAATGTGAGTGGAATTAATAGACATGGGTAATTCCCCCTTGGACCCCTCTTTTAGATGTTCTCCTGGACTTTCCCCTCTCTTATGGATTAATTCATCCCACATATCTATCCATATCCCACAACAATTGGCATCACATTTTATTATTAAAAATTAGAAATGCAATTTTCATATACATCACTTGGTTGTATCCATTCATTATATCTACATTAAGCATTAATTAAACTGGGGATCATAGAGGGTATGTTACATTCCCCCTCCCATACAATTATGCACCACCCTCAGTGCACACTATGCCACCATACATGTATATACAAATTTACATCACAAAATAAAATTATGCAATTTTACAACTCCAGCAACAGTTCCAACCAAAATCTCTTATTCTTCTCACCCCGCGGACCCAAGGAATGCACCATTCGTTTATCAAGGCTAACCCAAGGAATTTACCATTGATTTATCAGGGCTAACCCAAGGAATGTGTCATTATTTTATCAGGTCCTCCCAGCGCAGGTTGGCCAGGACTCTGAAATGTTGTTCTGGAACTCTAGCTGCTCAAAATGGAGTCTTGCATTCTTATATTTTGTTTTCTTCAAAATTGTCAAAATTTTGTGGGTATTCTTCCCACATGTTTTCTTTGTGCTCCCATGTAGCATCTTTAGGACCGTAGCGGGTCCATTGAAAATTTATTGGACCTATGTCTTTGTTCCTTAGCACTTTGACTTTCTAGTCCAGGATGTGTATTGGTTCCACCCGAAAATCCCCTTCGTGCTCCACCTGGATCACGGTTCCATAAATTTTGTGGTTAGGGTTAGGCACATATTTATTTAATAATGACACATGAAATACATTTTTCACTCTTAGGGATGCAGGAAATTCTAGCATGTATGCAACTAGCCTATATTTTCTAAGATTTCAAAAGGCCCACATATCTTGTTGCCAACTTTCAAAAACTTCCTAATGTTAGCAAACATCTCTTCAATTTCACTTTTAAAAACACATGTTCACCCACTTTAAAATCTCTAAACACTCTATTCTTGTTTTCATAACTTTTCTGCATGTCTTGGGTAGCCTTTAAATTCTACTTGATCATTTTCATCTTCTCTTCCATTTCCTTCAACAAATCTAGCCCAATAATTGCTCTATATGTTGGATTATCCCAACTCACTCATGTGTTACACTTCCTACCATACAATGTTTCAAATGGACTCATTTTCAATGAGGCCTGATACCCATTATTGTAACAAAATTCAACTAAGTGAATATAGTCTTCCCACTTTGATGGTTGTTCCATCACATACATTCTAAGCATGTCCGCAATTATTCTATTAGTCCTCTTTGTTTTCCCATATGACTATGGGTGATATGTTGTACTGAGATTTATATTTGTCCCAAAGACCTTGAACAACCCTTCCAAAAAATGGATGTGAATTTTGAATCTTTGTCTGAAACTATTGCCTTAGGCATTCCATGTAGCTTAAGAACTTCTTTCATGTAGATCTCTGCAATACTTGTTGCCTTATGTGTATTCTTCATTGGAATAAAATGTTTTTCCTTGGTTAATTTATCTACCATCACCATGATGGAGTCATGCTTCTTCACTATTATTGGCAGCTTTGTAATAAAATTAATTGTAACTACTTCCCACTTCCATACGAAATGGGAAATGGTTGTAGCAACCCTACTGGATGTCTATGTGTATTCTTCATTTTTTGGCACTCTAGACATCTGGCTATGTAATTAACCATGCATTTCTTCATAATGGGCCAAAAATATTGGCTTACAATTGCAATTGTCTTTTGATATCCTAGGTTCCCATCATATGGCGCATTATGTATTTCCCTCATTACTACACTTTTCATCTCATTGGAATTCGACACATATACTTTGCCTTTGTACATGAGAATCCCATCTTCTTTCAGCTCAAGGTCTTTAAATTTCTGTTGAAAATTGTCTTGTTTTAATGTTTCTTTTATTTTCAAATATTGTTGATCATAATATGTTGTTGCAATAATTTTATCTTTCAGACCAATCCTAGACATGCTAATGGCTAAAATATGCATTTCATGATCTCTCATGTTGAGTTCATTAGGCACTTGATTTTCCTTGTCTTTTATAAGCTTAATTTCAAAGTCATATTCACTTAGAAATTATATCCATCTAGTTTGTCTGGAATTTAATGTTGGTTGGCCAAACAAATACTTCAGACCAAAGTGGTCTATCGTTAGCTCAAATTTCCTCCCATGAGGTAATGTCTCCACTTTTTTAATGCATGTACAATTGTTGTTAACTCTAGATCATGGGTAACATAATTCCTTTCATGCTCTTTTAATTTCCTTGACTCATAGCATACCACATGATCTCTTTGTATGAGGAATCCACCAAGCCCTTCCTTACACGCATCCATGCACACAACAAAGTCTTCATCCAGATCTGCAATCTTCAAGATTGGAACACTTATCAAGTTGTCTTTCAGTTGTTGAAATCTCTCTTCACACTTGGAAATCCAATCAAATTTCACTTCCTTCTTTTGCAAAGAAGTGATTGGGCTTGCAATATTTGAGAATCCTTTTACGAATATTCGGTAATAAAGGACAAGACCCATGAATGATCTGACCTCTGTGAATTTTTTTAGTGTTGGCCATCCTCTAATGGCCTCTATCTTATTGGGATCCACTGTTATCCCTTGTTTTAAAATTATGTGCCCCAAGTAGTGAATATTCTTTTGATCAAAGATGCACTTAATTAGCTTAGCATACAATTTATGCTCTCTTAAAACTTGCAACGCCATTTTTAAATGTTGTTCATCTTCTTCCTCTAACTTATAGTAGATGAGCATATCATCCAGGAACATGATTACAAACTTGTCCAGGTACTCCCTAAACATTCCATTCATCACAAACATAAAAATATTTGGAGTATTTCATAGCCCAAATTCCATTATTGTGAATTCATAATGTTTGTGTCTTGTCCTAAATGTTTTATTTCTAGTATATTCTTCCTTTATACTCACTTGATGATTACTTGATATCAAGTCAATCTTGGAAAATATTCTAGCACCTTTCAATTGATCAAATATATCATCAATTATTGGAAAAGTATATTTGTTCTTTATGGTGACCTTATTCAGTTGTCTAAAATCAATACACAACATTAAGGTTCCATATTTCTTCTTCACGAAAATAATTGGGGCTCCCCAAGGTGACACACTTGGGTGTATATACCGATTCTTCAAAATTTCTTCAAGATGCATCTGCAACTCTTTGAATTTTGGTGTGCCCATTATGTATGGTGTCTTGGACACTGGGGCGGCTCCTAGAACCAAATCAATAGAGAAATCAATGTCTCTCTTTGGTGGTAGTCCTGGGATTTCCCTAAAAACATATTCAAAATTCCTCAAGACCGAATGGTCTTCAATACTTTCCATTTTATCTTTGGCTACCTCTTCCATATGGGCTGCAAAAATCTTCTTCAACTGCATAGTTCAAATATCTCTAACAACTACAGCTCTTGAAATGCCTTGAACCTTTCCTTATTGTCCTTCTTCATCAAGACATGTGATTGTCTTGTTGTAATAGTCTAGGACAGCATGGTATTTTTCCAACCAATCGATGCCAATTATACAATCATATGAACCCAATGGTATGATGTTTACATCTACCTTTGTGTTGAGTCCATTCATTTCTATCAAAAAATATTTAACTAGCTCATTGATTTTCCTCTTAGCCCCTATGGCTAATTGAACTAACCAAGATTTATTATGCTTATTCCTTTGCAAGTGAAATATTTCAACAATGTTAGAGTTTATATAACTATGGCTAGATCCAGAATCAATTAAAATTGTTATGGGTTGGCTATCAATATCACCTTCCACTTTAATCATGGGGGATTGATATTATGCTTGCTTCTTGTCCAAGGATACATAAATCCTTGGCATGTTTCCTCCCATGTCCTATATTGTTTCATCCTCCTAAATGTTGTGGATAGTCCTCATTCTTTCTCCTTTATGAGGGAATTCCCTATAAAAGTGGTTTCCCTCACATCCCCAACATTGTACAAGTTGATGCCTTGGCCTTTTCCCAAGAGAATCTACAATATTATGTTCATCTTGGGATGATTAACCTTGTTGATTTTCTTGGGAGATATTCTTGAAAAAAGTTGGCTTAAAACCTTTCTGTCTTTAATCCTTTTTACCCTTCATCTTTTCATTCCAAATCTTTTGGAAGACTGGCCTCCCCCTGCTCTGCTCATAGATATGTTTTTCTCTACTTATGGCTTTCTCCAAAGTCTTGGGATTATCATATTGTATCTTTTCACTATAGAAGGAGGGTAACCCACTTTGAAACCTTTGGATTTTGACATTTTCATCCTTTATGAAGTCCAAATACTTCAACAATTCAAAGAATATCTTATCATATTCGTCCATTGTCATGCTTCCCAACTAGAGTTCAAAGAGATCTTTCATCTTCCTTTCATAGTAATACTCGAATAAATATTTCTCTTGGAAATATCCTTTGAACTGCTTCCATGAGATCCTCTTCTCATCAAGGTTCTTGTCTTGCTTAAGTTGATCCCACTACATGGTTTCATTTCCTTGCAAGTGGTAGGTTTCAATTATAGCTTCTACCCTTGAGGGGTAATCATGCAACTAGAAATATTTATTCATTTCTAACAGCCAAGCCTTGGCCTCTTCTCTATTTTTGTGCTCACCATTGAAAGTTTGTGACTTAATTTTCCTGAGTTCATCCTTAAATATGTTTGGTTTGGGCCTTCGCCTCTTCCTTAAGACAGGGGACACACTTGGGCTTCTCCCTGGCCCTAAACTTGCATGAGTTCTTCTAGTGGATTGCTTTGGATAATGATGGCGCCTTCTTATGCTTCTTGACTTCCTATGATTCCCATGATCATGCCTTTTGCTTTGGGATCTAGATGTTGTCACTTGTCTAGCAATAGCTTCTTGATTTGTACCAGAGTATTTGTTAAATTTCTTATGCAACATATTGAAACTTTGAAGTATCTCTTCCCAGTCCTTCATAATCATTTCATTATCTTCTCTATAGCTCTGCACTTCTTTATGTAGGATTCTCATAGTTATAAGCTCTTGTATGTCTCTTCTTCCATTTGACTCAATCTTAGCATTTCCCATGTTGACATGAAGACCTCTGACCTCCTCCTCATGGTTGTAAGATCCTTGGGCATCTTTCATAACTCTAGTCCTCATATAAGAACCAAATTTTCTTTCAAGCATCTCTAATTCTGCAAGAAATGTGCATGTAATAATTATTGTTAGAACATGCATAAGATAAGACATTTCACTAATTAGAATACATGTTATTCTTCATATCCATTTATGAATAAAAAAATGCACCAATTCAAAATATGATTCCTTGTATGCATTCCCCTCTGAAACAACTCTCCAACGGTTGTACTCATGCCTCATTATGAGTTCTGAGCTAAAATTTACAACATTAACATGCTGCAATTTTCCACTCATTTACTGCTAAATAAATATTTGTATTACTTTATAAGAATGTTAGTGCCCAATTCAAAATTTTGGGTGGATCTGTGTCTTCTCCTCCTCGATAACTTTCCAAAAAATATTCATTTTCTCAAATCTGAGCTCTGGGCACAAAGTTATGGTCCGGAGAAGTTTAGATTGTTTTTCTGAATTTATCCTTGTTTATTACATGTGTCTTCTTTCTCTTCCTGCACATTTTTACATACCCACATTCTGAATTTGGCTCCATGGATATAGTATATGGACCACAATATTTCCATAGACTAATCTTGTGCCCCAAACAGACTTTTGAGCAAGGCGTTATGCCCTCTAATGTAAATTGGTGCTGATATTTTACCTTAATTGTTTCAATTGTAACTTTCTCATATGAGCTCTATTTTGCGCCTAGAGTAGCTCATTGGATAGCTCTCTGAGATCTTCTTTTGAAGTTTTAGAGACTAGTAAACCTTGGTACACCATGTTTTCGTGGGTTTTTATTGTGTAAAAATAACATTTAAGGCCTCAAAATCACCCCGCAAGTTTATGACCTTCAAAACCTATAAAATTGTTGGATCATGTTGTCATTGATTCCAAAGGATTGATGTCAAAGGAACAATGTCTTGTCATAGAATACCGATGTAATATGTATTGTCCTTGATGTGAATGGATTGATGTCAAGTGGAATCATAGTCATAT
>JZKD02S0058231.1:13372-25756 GCA_000966675.3 Picea glauca | reverse complement strand
TTTATATGATAAGTAATGGTTACATTCTTTACAGTATCATACATATGAGAACCAACTCATAATGAGGCTACAACCTCATCTTTGCAAGCTGCAACTTGTTGAGAGCACCAACTCTTTGTTTTCTCTAGCACCAACTAGAAGGAAGCACCAACTCCCTGGTTTCTCTAGCACCAACTCCCTGTGTTCAAGCACCCACTTAAACCTTTGAGGACACAAGTCCTCCCTAGATCCACCCAACCACCCTGAAATATAAATATTTGCTATTGAAACTTATTACAGTGATATTATGTTCAACAATGGCTTACCAGACTCATCATTGTTCTGCTGCATTTCGTTGCTTTGTCTGCCTCATTTCCTTTCTGCACGCATCATTTGCATTGTCTATTCTTCCACTTTTTATGCTCTGTGCGCCATGTCCATTCACTGCACAGTTCCTCTTCTGTGCTCTTCAACTGCTGCACTCTCCTCCTTCTTCACACATGAATCACCTTCACCAAAAACATTCACAACAACCTTCGACAACAACAACCACCTCATCTCTTCTCTGTATCGTGTATTTATAGATTTTGTGCACCTTGTGCATGCAATGTTCGCAATGCCTTTGCATGTTGACTCTGTGTCGTTATCCTCCACCTCTCGAGTGCTCTGTCTAATCATCATCATGACTCTTTAGCTTCTCTGGTGGTTTTCCCCGCGTCTCTAGCATCACTCTATGTTATACTGAGATTCCTCAGCCTCTCTGGTAGTTTGAGACTCTTCGTCTTCTCTGTGATAGTCAAACTCACCTTCTCTGTTTTAGTTACGGGCCTCAATGTTCATCAGTTGTCAATCAACTCCATGAACATCTTCATCCCTCTTAGAAACTCTTCACCTCCTCTGCCAGTCATCCCGTAGCGTCTTCAAGTCCTCTGGCAGAACCCATCAGTGGTTTTTGGCAGTTACACTGTATCGTGCTACAGTTGCCCTCCGATCTTGTTCAAATTCATCTACAACATTGGATATGCAGTGAGAAAATCTGGACGGCCAGAATCTGTGCTCCCAGATCTATGGTCGGGATTCGATTCTGGATCCCCCTTTCCATTCTATCTTTAAGCAGAGGGGGTGGGTCTAGAATTAGGTGCGCATCTCTCGAGCGATCAGAATTAAAGCACCTAGATCAACGACGCTCAAGAAATTCTGGAGCCCCCTTGCCTTTCTGTCTTTAATACAGGGGGGGGTCCGGAATGGTGGAGTATTGATGAAGGGCCCCACATCTATCCATCTCTCGCTGATGTGACCAAGGGCTGTGACCATAGCCTTATGCATAAGGCACTTTTGCGAGTCTAGAGATGAGGCATCTCGACTCTCCAAGTTGCGATCCCCGATACCCCGAAACGGTGTGGGATCAACGGTCCCGATTAACACTTGGTCTGACGACTCAGATCATTTTGCGATTTCGCATATCGCAATTTCGACATTCCTGTGGTGAATGTTCTTGTCACTTCCAAATCCTAATCCACAAAACCCTGTGAAGAAGTCAGATCAACGGTCCAGATCACTTCTTGATATGATGGTTGCAAATACGTCATGATATCACATATCGTGATTTCGGCATTTCTGTTGCATTGTTTACTTGCCTCTCGATGTCGCGATCCTTGAAACTCCGATATGGTGTCCATCTGCTGACGTCACACGTGGATTGACATGTGTTGAATACTGCCATGTGTCACTCTGATTCATGACTTACATGTGCCTGAAATGTTGAATCAGTCTGACACTTGTCATTACCTGATTGTGCCATGTATCCCTAGCTGACGTGGTCTGCTTTCATGAGTTCGGTTGACGGTCTAGATCACATCTTGATCTGACGGTTCAGGTTCAGTCAGGATTTCACACATCGCAATTTGGGGGTTCCTGATGTCAATAAACTTTGACATGTCCAACTCTCGATCCCTGAAACTATGACAAGGACTGGGATCAACGATCCATATTTGTCCTCGATCCAACGGTCGAGATTATATCGGGGTATCGCATATCGCGATTTCGCGAGTCTTGTGGTTATTATTCTTTGACTTCTTCAACTCATGATCCTCAAAACCCTAATAGGGATTTGGATCAATGATCCACATAACTCCTTGAGATGGACGATTCTCCTGCTTTCAGAATTTTGTGAGCCCATTTTCTCCTTGCACTTTAAACACTGTGTAGGTTTTCCCCGATCCAATGGTGGTCGGATCCTGCACTCAGATCTAACGCCTGAGATCTATCCTCCTCTTCTATGCACACTCTTCTTGATTTTATTCATATCTGATGGCCCTCATGCTGTCGGGAATTTTGGATGGGATCCAACGATCAACAATGCTTCTCCTCCAAGCTTACACATCCCTTTTACTTGGAAGAATTTTGACTCTGCGCTAATTCCTCCTGAGCCTACATTGTTCATGTTTCTCTATCGATGCACACTCTGATCCTGCCATCTTCACTATTTTACTTTCCATCAATGACAAGCATACGCTATCTGTTAAGCATTTGCCAACAATCTCCCCCTTTGGCATTGATGGCAACTAAGGCACCCAAATTCTTTTCTCCCCCTTTGACATCAATGTCAAAGAAGGGACATGCTCCCCCTGAGCTGTTGCAGTAATTTTAGGAGGCATTAGATATTCAAATAATACACAACTCCCCCTAACCATATGGACTTTTTAAGTGTGAAACAAAATGACACCCAGCTTCTGTCTGAGATATTCAAATGGTGTCTTGGCTAGGGGCTTAGTAAAGATGTCCGCAAGTTGTTCTGTAGTGGGAATGTAATGGACCTGAACAATCTGATTGGTGACCTGCTCTCTCAGAAAATGATATTTTATGGGAATATGTTTTGTCTTGGAGTGGAGGACAGGATNGGAATGGTGGAGTATTGATGAAGGGCCCCACTCCTGTCATGTCACCTTTTGCATCATTCTCCACCTGACCGTGCGACAAGGCTCGGCTCCTCCTTTTCCTCTGACATCTGTCCATCTCTTGCTGATGTGACCATAGCCTTATGCATAAGGCACTTTTGCGATTTTGCATTTCGCGAGTCTAGAGATGAGGCATCTCGACTCTCCAAGTTGCGATCCCTGATACCCTGAAACGGTGTGGGATCAACGGTCCCGATTAACGCTTGGTCTGACAGCTCAGATCATTTCGTGATTTCGCATACCGCAATTTTGACATTCCTGTGGTGAATGTTCTTGTCACTTCCAAATCCTAATCCACAAAACCCCATGAAGAAGTCAGATCAACGGTCCAGATCACTTCTTGATATGATGGTTGCAAATACGTCGTGATATCGCATATCGTGATTTCAGCATTTCTGTTGCATTGTTTACTTGCCTCTTTATGTCGCGATCCGCGAAAATCCGATATGGTGTCCATCTGCTGACGTCACACATGGATTGACATGTGCTGAATACTGCCATGTGTCACTCTGATTCATGACTTACATGTGCCTGAAATGTTGAATCAGTCTGACACTTGTCATTACTTGATTGTGCCATGTGTCCCTAGCTAACGTGGTCTGCTTTCATGAGTTCGGTCGACGGTCTAGATCACATCTTGATCTGACGGTTCAGGTTCAGTCGGGATTTCACACATCGCAATTTGGGGGTTCCTAATGTCAATAAACTTTGACATGTCCAACTCTCGATCCCTGAAACTATGACAAGGACTGGGATCAACGATCCATATTTGTCCTCGATCCAACGGTCGAGATTATATCGGGGTATCGCATATCGCGATTTCACGAGTCTTGTGGTTATTATTCTTTGACTTCTTCAACTCGCGATCCTCAAAACCCTAACAGGGAGTTGGATCAACGATCCACATAACTCCTTGAGATGGACGGTTCTCCTTCTTTCGGGATTTTGTGAGCCCATTTTCTCCTTGCACTTTAAACACTGTGCAGGTTTTCCCCGATCCAACGGTGGTCAGATCCTGCACTCAGATCTAACGCCTGAGATCTATCCTCCTCTTCTGTGCACGCTCTTCTTGATTTTATTCATATCTGATGGCCCTCATGCTGTCGGAAATTTTGGATGGGATCCAACGATCAACGATGCTTCTCCTCCAAGCTTACACATCCCTTTTACTTGGAAGAATTTTGACTCTGCGCTAATTCCTCCTGAACCTACGTTGTTCATGTTTCTCTATCGATGCACACTCTGATCCTGCCATCTTCACTATTGTACTTTCCATCAATGACAAGCATACGCTATCTGTTAAGCATTTGCCAACAATCTCCCCCTTTGGCATTGATGGAAACTAAGGCACCCGAATTCTTTTCTCCCCCTTTGACATCAATGTCAAAGCAGGGACATGCTCCCCCTGAGCTGTTGCAGTAATTTTAGGAGGCATTATATATTCAAACAATACACAACTCCCCCTAACAATATGGACTTTTTAAGTGTGAAACGAAATGACACCCAACTTCTGTTTGAGATATTCAAACGGTGTCTTGGCTAGGGGCTTAGTAAAGATGTCCGCAAGTTGTTCTGTAGTGGGAATGTAATGGACCTGAATAATCCGATTGGTGACCTGCTCTCTCAGAAAATGATATTTTATGGGAATATGTTTTGTCTTGGAGTGGAGGACAGGATTTTTAGACACACTGATGGCACTTGTGTTATCACAATGAATTGGNTGTTCTTCTCATTCGTCATTGACCTGGCCATTTCTTGCACTGTTCTATTTTGCCTCTCAACTACTCCATTTTGTTGTGGAGTTCTTGGTATTGTGTATTCTCTCTTGATCCCATGGTCATCACAGAATTCCTTGAATTCTCTTGACATAAATTCTCCTCCCGGTCTGATCTTACTGCCTTTAACCTCTTCCCTATTTGGGTCTCAGTTAAAGCCTTAAATATCTTAAACTTCTCAAATGCTTCATTTTTTTCTTTGAGAAAGGTTACCCAAGTAAGTCTCGAGAAATCATCGATAATCAACATGAAGTAGTTTTCTTTCCTTGTGCCTTCTGTTGGTCACTATAATTGCTTAATTAATTTTAAACAACCCAGTGAAACATAAATTATCAACCCAGGGAAGTCTTTTGTTTCAAAGATAACCACACATAGTATATGCTCAATTCCAAAAGAAACTTAGTGTTGTAGTAAAGAAATCTATACTAATTATACTTGCTTGAATGAACTGAAGCTCTAAATTAAATCACAGGAAAGTAACCTCCCTATTGAAATTCCTTAAAGATCAATCTAAGAATCCCGGATTACATTAAAATAACACTTGCAATGGGAAAGAACAACCATTCTGCAATCAGAGAACAGGACCCTTACCCTCAAACAAAGACTTCAGCATTAACACTCTTTTCATGAAAACAATAGTGCAGAAAACCATTAACTCTATCTAACAGAGAATAAAGCCACCTAGTTCCTTTATTTCTAAGTAGGATCCTTGAGCTTTACTTCTGGTTAGCACACTTGTGGGTTGAGGTTTACAGAGAACAGGGCAGTCCGATTCCTTCCTTTCTGAGCAGGGATCCCTAACCCAGTTTCTGGCTAACACCAAAGAAAGTCTACAGAGAATAGGATGTTTCTGTTCTTTCCTTTCTGAGTAGGAACCCTTAACCCAATCCCTGGCTAACACACTTGTAGAGGTAAATGAAATCTACAGAAGACAAGGTGTTGTAGTTCCTTCCTGTATGAGTAGGAACACTTTAACCAAATCTCTGGCTAGCACACTTGCAGAGGTAAATGAAATCTACAGGAGACAAGGTGTTGTGATTCCCTCCTGTCTGAGCAGGAACCCCTTAACCAAGTCCTTGCTAGCACACTTGCAGTAGTAAATGAAATCTACAGAAGTCGAGGCAATTGGGTTCCTTCCTGTCTGAGAAGGAACTGTTAACCGAACCTCTGGCTAGCACACTTGCAGCAGTAAACGAATTCTACAGAGGTTATGATATTCTGATCCCTTTCTGTCTGAGCAAGGACCTTTAACCAATTCTCTGCTAGCCTCATAAAATCATCACACAAGATTGCTTGATAAAAAGGATTACAAATTCTATTCAATAACTAAGACAGAGTCAGTAGTGTTTTAGCAAAGCGGAATCCATTAAAAACAGTGTTTCAACAATCGACAGTTAAACAAAGATAAACAGAAATTATGCTAACACACTTCTAACTAATGGGTGAATCTTGTGATGAAGGTGGGCCCTCCCTTCTCACAAGATTCCCCTGAATGAAAATCTAGAGAAGGATACTCAAAGAAGTCTTATATTCATCTGTCGAAATATCACATTACAAATTGAAAGAATAGAATATGTCCCGCTTCTCTGGAGTTGCTTCAATGCATCAAAACTTGGATAACTCGAATGGTGAATTCCTCTAATTTAAAGAGGAAATCCCTTCGATACAATCATTACAAAGCATATCTAAATCCTATCCTAAATCGGATCTTCTTTCTAAATCAGCATAGGATGTCCTATTCTCACACAATCGAATGCTAATACAGGAGTTGAACGAGGTATTGCTGTTACGGCTGGTGTAACAGCTCCTTCTCATCGCTGCTGATGCTGTTTCAGCATCGCAATTCACAGGTTGTTTCAGCCACGTGAATTGCACTCTTGACTGTGTCATTCTTGACTGCTAACTGTAATGGCTTGTGTTTCAGCATCGTTCTGGCAGTCTCCTCTGTGTTTCAGCATCTGCAGCTCTAAGCTTTGTAGCAGCTCTGTGTCTCAGCCTCTGCGACTCCGTACTGTATGATAGTTCTTTATTGCAGCACCAGGGCTCTCGGACTGTGTTTCAGCAACAGGGACTTCGGTGTGTGTAACAACTTCGTGTTTCAACATCTATGACCTGAACTGTGTTTCAGCAGCAGGGACTTCAGACTATGTAACGGCTCTGTGTTTCAGCATNTTTGACCAATGTTCTTCTCATTCATCATTGACCTGGCCATTTCTTGCACTGTTCTATTTTTCCTCTTAACTACTCCATTTTGTTGTGGAGTTCTTGGTATTGTGTATTCTCTCTTGATCCCATGCTCATCACAGAATTCCTTGAATTCTCTTGACATAAATTCTCCTCCTGGTCTGATCTTACTGCCTTTAACCTCTTCCCTGTTTGGGTCTCAGTTAAAGCCTTAAATATCTTAAACTTCTCAAATGCTTCATTTTTTTCTTTGAAAAAGGTTACCCAAGTAAGTCTGGAGCAATCATCGATAATCAACATGAAGTAGTTTTCTTTCCTTGTGCCTTCTGTTGGTCACTATAATTCCTTAATTAATTTTAAACAACCCAGTGAAACATAAATTATCAACCCAGGGAAGTCTTTTGTTTCAAATATAACCACACACAGTATATGCTCAATTCCAAAAGAAACTTAGTGTTGTAGAAAAGAAATCTATACTAATTATACTTGCTTGAATGAACTGAAGCTCTGAATTAAATCTCAGGAAAGTAACTCCCTATTGCAATTCCTTAAAGATCAATTTAAGAATCCTGGATTACATTAAAATAACACTTGCAATGGAAAAGAACAACCATTCTGCAATCAGAGAACATGATCCTTACCCTCAAACAAAGACTTCAGCATTAACACTCTTTTCATGAAAACAATAGTGCAGAAAACCATTAACTCTATCTAACAGAGAATAAAGCCACCTAGTTCCTTTCTTTCTAAGCAGGATCCTTGAGCCTTACTTCTGGTTAGCACACTTGTGGGTTGAGGTTTACAAAGAACAGGGCAGTCTGATTCCTTCCTTTCTGAGCAGGGATCCCTAACCCAGTTTCTAGCTAACACCAAAGAAAGTCTACAGAGAACAGGATGTTTCGGTTCTTTCCTTTCTGAGTAAGAACCCTTAACCCAATCCCTGGCTAAGACACTTGCAAAGGTAAATGAAATCTATAGAAGACAAGGTGTTGTAGTTCCTTCCTGTCTGAGAAGGAACACTTTAACCAAATCTCTGGCTAGCACACTTGCAGAGGTAAATGAAATCTACAGGAGACAAGGTGTTGTGATTCCTTCCTGTCTGAGCAGGAACCCCTTAACCAAGTCCTTGCTAGCACACTTGCAGTAGTAAATGAAATCTACAGAAGTTGAGGCAATTGGGTTCCTTCCTGTCTGAGCAGGAACCATTAACCGAACCTCTGGCTGGCACACTTGCAGCAGTAAACGAATTCTACAAAGGTTATGATATTCTGATCCCTTTCTATCTGAGAAGGGACCTTTAACCAATTCTCTGCTAGCCTCATAAAATCATCACACAAGATTGCTTGATAAAAAGGATTACAAATTCTATTCAATAACTAAGACAGAGTCAGTAGTGTTTTAGCAACGCAGAATCCATTAAAAACAGTGTTTCAACAATCGACAGTTAAACAAACATAAACAGGAATTATGCTAGCACACTTCTAACTAATGGGTGAATCTTGTGATGAAGGTGGGCCCTCCCTTCTCACAAGATTCCCCTGAACGAAAAGCTAGAGAAGGATACTCAAAGAAGTCTTATATTCATCTGTCGAAATATCACATTACAAATTGAAAGAATATAATACGTCCCGCTTCTCTGGAGTTACTTCAATCCATCAAAACTTGGATAACTCGAATGGTGAATTCCTCTGATTTAAAGAGGAAATCCCTTCGATACAATCATTACAAAGCATATCTAAATCTTATCCTAAATCAGATCTTCTTTCTAAATCAACATAGGATGTCCTATTCTCATGCAACTGAATGCTAATACAGGATCTGAACGAGGTATTGTTGTTACGGCTGGTGTAACAGCTCCTTCTCATCGCTGCTGATGTTGTTTCAGCATCGCAATTCACAGGTTGTTTCAGCCACGTGAATTGCGCTCTTGACTGTGTCGTTCTTGACCGCTAACTGTAACGACTTGTGTTTTAGCATCGTTTTGGCGGTGTCCTCTGTGTTTCAGCATTTGCAGCTCTAAGCTTTGTAGCAGCTCTGTGTCTCAGCCTCTGCGACTCCGGACTGTATGACAGTTCTGTATTGCAGCACCAGGGGTCTCGGACTGTGTTTCAGCAACAGGGACTTCGGTCTGTGTAACAGCTCCTTGTTTCAACATCTGTGACCTGAACTGTGTTTCAGCAGTAGGAACTTCAGACTGTGTAACAGCTCCGTGTTTCAGCATCTGCGTCCTGGACTGTGTTTCAGCAACAGGCTTTGAATGCTAGTCTGCAGTCTAATCAATGGTTAAGTACAAAAGTAATGTAAAATATTATGTAAAACAAATTAAGCATATAGTAATGAGAAAGGACATTTTGTACCTTGGAATGATCAGATGAAGTGATAATATGAGTCTAAATACAAGTGATCAATGGTATAATAATGGAAAAAAGTATGGGCAAAAAGGTACATTGTGTGGTCCTAACATCCCCCCCAGCTCAAGGTGTTGCATGTCCTCAGGCAACTCACTCTGAGTCAGAGTCTTGATGCCTGCTCTGATCATGTAAGTTACTCAAGCTGTAACTCTGGGAGGTATTGTCTGTCAACATTCTGAACCCTTGTACTTCCTACAATCTTTGCCATGCTATTGTTTCTGCCTTCTTAGGCATCTTATAACTGGTTTGATATCTTTCTATTGGCAACCAAAGAATGGGAAAATAAAATCTGTACCCTATCCAATTCTCAGCANTGTTCTTCTCATTCGTCATTGACCTGGCCATTTCTTGCACTGTTCTATTTTGCCTCTCAACTACTCCATTTTGTTGTGGAGTTCTTGGTATTGTGTATTCTCTCTTGATCCCATGCTCATCACATAATTCCTTGAATTCTCTTGACATAAATTCTCCTCCCGGTCTAATCTTACTGCCTTTAACCTCTTCCCTGTTTGGGTCTCAGTTAAAGCCTTAAATATCTTAAACTTCTCAAATGCTTCATTTTTTTCTTTGAGAAAGGTTACCCAAGTAAGTCTGGAGCACTCATCGATAATCAACATGAAGTAGTTTTCTTTCCTTGTGCCTTCTGTTGGTCACTATAATTGCTTAATTAATTTTAAACAACCCAGTGAAACATAAATTATCAACCCAGGGAAGTATTTTGTTTCAAAGATAACCATGCACAGTATATGCTCAATTCCAAAAGAAAATTAGTGTTGTAGTAAAGAAATCTATACTAATTATACTTGCTTGAATGAACTGAAGATCTGAATTAAATCATAGGAAAGTAACCTCCCTATTGCAATTCCTTAAAGATCAATCTAAGAATCCTGGATTACATTAAAATAACACTTGCAATGGGAAAGAAAAACCATTCTACAATCAGAGAACATGACCCTTACCCTCAAACAAAGACTTCAGCATTAACACTCTTTTCATGAAAACAATAGTGCAGAAAACCATTAACTCTATATAATAGAGAATAAAGCCACCTAGTTCCTTTCTTTCTAAGCAGGAGCCTTGAGCCTTACTTCTGGTTAGCACACTTGTGGGTTGAGGTTTACAGAGAACAGGGCAGTCTGATTCCTTCCTTTCTGAGCAGGGATCCCTAACCCAGTTTCTGGCTAACACCAAAGAAAGTCTACAGAGAACAGGATGTTTCGGTTCTTTCCTTTCTGAGTAGGAACCCTTAACCCAATCCCTAGCTAACACACTTGCAGAGGTAAATGAAATCTACAGAAGACAAGGTGTTGTAGTTCCTTCCTATATGAGCAGGAACACTTTAACCAAATCTCTAGCTAGCACACTTGCAGAGGTAAATGAAATCTATAGGAGACAAGGTGTTGTGATACCTTCCTGTCTGAGCAGGAACCCCTTAACCAAGTCCTTGATAGCACACTTGCAGTAGTAAATGAAATCTACAGAAGTCGAGGCAATTGGGTTCCTTCCTGTCTGAGCAGGAACCGTTAACCGAACCTCTGGCTGGCACACTTGCAGCAGTAAACGAATTCTACAGAGGTTATGATATTCTGATCCCTTTCTGTCTGAGCAGGGACCTTTAACCAATTCTCTGCTAGCCTCATAAAATCATCACACAAGATTGCTTGATAAAAAGGATTACAAATTCTATTCAATAACTAAGACAGAGTCAGTAGTGTTTCAGCAAAGCGGAATCCATTAAAAACAATGTTTCAACAATCGACAGTTAAACAAACATAAACAAGAATTATGCTAACACACTTCTAACTAATGGGTGAATCTTGTGATGAAGGTGGGCCCTCCCTTCTCACAAGATTCCCCTGAACAAAAAGCTAGAGAAGGATACTCAAAGAAGTCTTATATTCATCTGTCGAAATATCACATTACAAATTGAAAGAATAGAATACGTCCCGCTTCTCTGGAGTTGCTTCAATGCATCAAAACTTGGATAACTCAAATGGTGAATTCCTCTGATTTAAAGAGGAAATCCCTTCGATACAATCATTATAAACCATATCTAAATCCTATCCTAAATCGGATCTTCTTTCTAAATCAGCATAGGATGTCTTATTCTCATGCAACCGAATGCTAATACAGGAGTTGAACGAGGTATTGTTGTTACGGCTGGTGTAGCAGCTCCTTCTCATCGCTGCCGATGTTGTTTCAGCATCGCAATTCACAGGTTGTTTTAGCCACGTGAATTGCGCTCTTGACTGTGTCGTTCTTGACCGCTAACTGTAACGGCTTGTGTTTCAACATCGTTCTGGTGGTCTCCTCTGTGTTTCAGCATCTGCATCTCTAAGCTTTGTAGCAACTCTGTGTCTCAGCCTCTGCGACTCCGGACTGTATGACAGTTTTGTATTGCAGCACCAGGGGTCTCGGACTGTGTTTCAGCAACAGGGACTTCGGTCTGTGTAACAGCTCCGTTTTTCAGCATCTATGACCTGAACTGTGTTTCAGCAGTAGGGACTTCAGACTGTGTAACAGCTCCGTGTTTCAGCATCTACATCCTGGACTTTGTTTCAGCAACAGGCTTTGAATGCTAGTCTGCAGTCTAATCAATGGTTAAGTACAAAAGTAATGTAAAATATTATGCAAAATAGATTAAGCATATAGTAATGAGAAAGGACGTTGTATACCTTGGAATGATCAGATGAAGTGATAATATGAGTCTAAATACAGGTGATCAAGGGTATAATAATGGAAAAAAGTATGGGCAAAAAGGTACATTGTGTGGTCCTAACATCCCCCCCAGCTCAAGGTGTTGCATGTCCTTAGGCAACTCACTCTGAGTCAGAGTCTTGATGCCTACTTTGATCATGTAAGTTACTCAAGTTGTAACTCTGGGAGGTATTGTCTGTCAACGTTCTGAACCCTTGTGCTTCCTGCAATCTTTGCCATGCTATTGTTTCTGCCTTCTTAGGAAGCTTATAACTGGTTTGATATCTTTCTATTGGCAACCAAAGAATGGGAAAATAAAATCTGTACCCTATCCAATTCTCAGCACAATGTCTAACACACTGTATATAACTGGGTACCCTG
>JZKD02S0058187.1:0-25756 GCA_000966675.3 Picea glauca | reverse complement strand
ATAATTACAACTAATGGCCTAAAGCCGACATAAAATAACATTACTAATCTAATATGCCCTAATTAAGGGTTAATGAGCAAGCCGACATAAATAAAATAACATTACTAATCTAATATGCCCTAATTAAGGGTTAATGAGACAATATTAGGGCTTAAAATCCCAAAAACTTTAACAAAAACCCACTTTAGTTTAAAATTAGGGCATAAGCCCCCCAAACTATCACGTGCCCCCTTATTTAAGGTCATGTGGCATGGTTTGGGCTGAGCGCTAGCCTGAAGGCTAAGTGTTGGCCCCTTGGTTACCAGCTCCTGGTCAAATGGAAGGCCCGACGTGACTGCCGACCTGTAGTTATTAACACCCCGCGCTCTGTGTGGTAAAGGCCCGAGTCCCATGGCAGTGGTTACATATCGGCGTGAGGTCCAAGGGATAAGCCCTATCAACTCCCACATATAGTTTAACCCCCCGCGCTCCCGGTTCTATGGTTGTGGTTGTATGTTCGTGCCGAGGGCTAGGGCTAAGCCCCAGCCCTTTCCTCCACCAAATAAAACATCAACCAAACTTAAATACTTTATGTACCACATACATAATAAGAATCACCCATGGGGCGGGCGGTTAGCTCGGTCCTGCCAGTCCATAGCCCAGAGGGGAGGTCGGGGGTTCGACTCCCGTGCACTCCAATAACTTTTACATAAACCATGAACCAACCAAAGGGTGCCACGTGGCATCCTATGACTGGGCCATGTGGCACTTCAACACCTAATCACAAAGTGCCAAGTGTCAAATGTTAGTTTCTCAATACCTGTGCTGAGATTAACCATTCTTGGGCAACAATTGAACGAGATATTAGTGCTCAAGAACAATTAGAGGCTAGAAGTAGAAAGCCTAGAAATCAGTTGTAACCCTTTATTTCTTCAAGTTCTGACATTTCTTTCATGTCCTTAGACTCTCGTGCTTCTAGAAGAAGAAGAGGCTTGTCGCCCGAAATCAATCCTATTGTTGAAATAGGAAGAAGAAATGTTGTGTTATATGCCAAAGTGCTCTAAGGAGAACTTTATTTGATTCATCCATATCGTCTTTCTTGCCCTCATCTATCATCCACAAGATGGCCTCTAGTGTTGGATCCAGTGGCACTAGAAGTGCTCCATCTTCCGAATCTTCATCGTCATCAGTGATTGGTAGATTGTACAGCCACCATATCTCTATCCAATCTACTATAAACCCCACCAAAGTCATTAAAAATTATGGGCTTTTTCAGTTCGAAGAAGATGCCACAACCACACCGTGGCATGTGTCCTCTCCTCTTAACCTAGTACCTACTACTCGCCCACTTCCGAAGTTTAAAGAGAATTTGCCTAAGTTTTCAGGAAATAACACTGTTAGTACCAATAAACACCTGGTGGCATTTTCTAATGCTTGTCATAACATAGGGGCCAACGACAATGACACTTGCATGCACTTGTTTGTCGATTCCTTGGAAGGAAATGTTGCGGCCAACTTCTTTGACATTCCTCCTAAGATTCTATCTACTTGGGAGGAATTAATATACTGGTTCAGATCAACTTATGGGAAATCTAAAACCCATCCGAGAAGTTAAGGGAATACACTAATGTTACCTACAAGGAGGGTGAGACCATCAAGTCTTTCAACTTGCATTTCACCAAGTTGTACAATCAAATCCTTGAACTTATCCACCCTCATAACCAAGCCACTTTCATGCATTACTACAATGCATTGCCTTCCCCCTACCGTCATAGGCTTGAAGAAAAGGCCATTGATAATCTCGGTTCCTCTTTGCATACTTTCTTAGAGTATGAAGAACAGCTTGAAAGAATTGGCCTTCCCCAGGGAGAATCAGTTAGACAGATAGACATGTCTAATCTCTTACAGCTATTACAGGATATGAACAATTGTATGATAGCATTTTAGCGGAAGGGTACGGTCTCCCCTCTCACCCCTAGAGCTTCATCCTCTTCTGCACCCCCTTTTAGGAATTTAGTTGAAAACAATTTTCAGCCTAAAGCTATCCTGCCTCTGAGTTGGTGTAAATTTTGCGAGGAAAACCATGAAGAAACCATATGTGAGGTAAAGAAGAGTGCCAGAGATAAGATCTTTGGTAAAAGACCAGAAGATACTATTGTTGTCCTAGAATTTGTAGATCCAGAGGATGTCATGGTCATTAACACTAGGAACAAAGCCTATGCTCCTAAGGGAAAATTTGATCCTCCCCACAGTTCTTCTAGCCTGAGCTCGTCCTCAACCATTGTTATGCCTCAGGTTCCTAAAACTCCTGAGAGTCAAAGAATCACTCCCCCTCTTCCCTCTTACAAATACAATATCTTGAATCAATTGGCCAACACAAAAGCAAATGCAACCCTCCTAGACATGGTTTTTGTCCCTGAACAACATATGCATCTGAAACAATTCATGGAAGGAAAAGATTATGTTGTATCCAGTCTTTCAGAAGAGGTAGATGATGCAAACCCCCTACCTCAACAGGGTTCTATGACCTCCCGGTCTCTGGATCGTTCCAATTTCTGAGCCGAAATGGCTCTCGGGGCTCCTGTTAGAACCCTTTGAACAAATCCACAGGTCCCTTTGTCCTCTGGCACAGGCCTTAAGAAAACCTATGCACGTGCTCTACTTTCAGTGCTCTTTCCTATTCTGAACCAACACCTTTCAGGTTTCGGGGTTTCGGGACTCCTGCATGCGAGCTCTCCCAAACTCCTTGTTCCTCCAACTCCCGGTCACCGAAATGCCAAAAACTACCTACGACCATGGTCCTCTTTCAAGATTTTGGAATTCACGATTTCACGATTCTGGCTACAGATGGTTCTTGGTCCTTCGAACTTCTAGACCCCGGAATGCCGAAATCTACCCGTGACCACGTCTTCTTTTTGGGATTTCGAAATTTGCATTTTCGCGATTCCGCGAGTCGAGACTCCGTGTCTCACGACTCCTTCGCTCTTGAACTCCTGCTTGCCGAAATGCCGAAAAGGGATTTATGGCTCCGACTCGTGCTATTCTGGCATCGTCTTCTTTTGGGATTTCACAACTTCGCGAGTTGGAACTCCATGTCTCCCGACTCCTGGCCTCTTGAACACCCAAGTCTCAAAATGTTGAAATGACAGTCCATGACAAAGCGCTATTGGCTTTTGCGATTCGGGAAACCACGATGTGAGCGTTCCCCCCTGTCCTCTGTCTTTCGAATCCCCGATTCTCGAAATGACGAAATCTCTCCCTCTGAGAGATCAATGGCCTAATCCTCCTGGAACTGAAATCTTTCAGGCCTTTTCCTGAAACATTGACCACTTTCCATGTGTCCTCCTTGATGGACGGTCACGATGCTTCTACGAGGGTTAAACCTCGTTCCCCTCTTTCTGGATCCGATGGCTATCGGTCCTTTACGCGAGATCTGATGGTCATGATCTGATCTTCTGTGCACCTCCTATGTGTGCTCCTCCTGTGCACGTATATGTGATCCAGCGGCTCTTGGGCCACTGTGCTCCAGATCCAACGGTTGGTACGATTTCGCGAACCGGGAGTTCACGATGCAGTGACTCCAAAATCCCTTGCCACGACCTTCCATAGGTTAAAATCTATGCACCTTCACCTGATCCATCGGTTGTCGGGTATTGGGGCTAGATCTAATGGTTCAAATCTATCTTCCTTGCATGCTCTCCTCCTGAGCTTTCTTGGCTTTTTGACTTAGAAGATTTTCTAAGTCTCAAAGGTCTTGACCTTTGACTCTTCCTCTTGCGAGCCCCGTTCCTTTAGGTCTTGTCTACGTTATAGAAATGCTTCCCCTCCTGAGATTTGTTAATTCAAAAACCTTGAAAGGTTTTCTCTGTGCTCATTCTTCTTGCAATTTCTCTTCTGAGCTTATGGACTTAGAACAAGTCCACTCTCACACACTCCTGGTGCTCCTGAGATTTTGAATAACTCATATTCGAGGTTGTTTCTTCGAAAGAAATGCCTCACTCTCTCCTGGCATTCTTCTTCTCTATGCACACCTTGCAAATCTTACAGAGTGTTCAGCATCTCCGCAAGTGTCTCTCCTTGACACTTCTTCTCTCTGAACTCAAAATAGAGCCCCTCCTGTGCACTCTATGCACACACTCAATGCCCTCCTGGCAGAGCTTTACAGAACCTTTAGTAGTTTTGTTTCTTCTCTGTGCCTCCCTTTGCACAGTTCCTCCTCCAGAGTATTAAGTAACTCTGAGGCTTCCTTTGAGTTTGTGAATCCTCCTGGTGTGCTCTCCTGGCACGTTCTTTCTGACTCCTCAGATTTCAGAAGCGTACTCCTTGCACTAGCCTTAGAACTTCTCGTGTTTCGTTGTGCACGCCTTGCACAACCCAAAGAACCCAAACGGATATCACAACTTAACAGATAGACAATTTCTATCTATCCCTGCAAANTGTTAATTCAAAAACCTTGAAAGGTTTTCTCTGTGCTCATTCTTCTTGCACTTTCTCTTCTGAGCTTATGGACTTAGAACAATTCCACTCTCGCACACTCCTGGTGCACCTGAGATTTTGAATAACTCATATTCGAGGTCGTTTCTTGGAAAGAAATGCCTCACTCTCTCCTGTCATTCTTCTTCTCTATGCACACCTTGCAAATCTTACAGAGTGTTCGGCATCTCCGCAAGTGTCTCTCCTTGACACTTCTTCTCTCTGAACTCAAAATAGAGCCCCTCCTGTGCACTCTATGCACACACTCAATGCCCTCATGGCAGAGCTTTACAGAACCTTTAGTAGTTCTGTTTCTTCTCTGTGCCTCCCTTTGCACAGTTCCTCCTCCAGAGTATTAAGTAACTCTGAGGCTTCCTTTGAGTTTGTGAATCCTCCTGGTGTGCCCTCCTGGCACGTTCTTTCTGACTCCTCAGAGTTCAGAAGCGCACTCCTTGCACTAGCCTTAGAACTTCTCGTGTTCCATTGTGCACTCCTTGCACAACCCAAAGAACCCAAATGGATATCACAACTTAACAGATAGACAATTTCTATCTATCCCTGCAAATGAAAATCTAACATACATTTACAGCATTCATTCATGAAACATAAATCCATGAACAACCATATGCAGGAAAAACTACTTTTCTATTAATCCCTGTGTCTCTATACAGATGATTTACAAAGGCTGGACTATAACAAGTCTCAGCTCTCTCTCGAGACCTATCTGCTCTAGTCTCTCTTTCTATCTCTCTACTCTAATTTTATTTTTTTACAAAATGAGGGCTCCCATGAGCTTATCCTCAACCACCGTCTCTGAGCTATCACTATCATAGAGCGGCTCCTATGCTACATTAGATAAATGGTTGTCGCAGACCTGACTAATCTAGACTTAGCTACAGGTAACCATTAAAGGAAACCTCAACCACTACCTATACAAAGGCATGGTCTGGAATTAAAATACTTACAACATTTATTGAAATTTCAAATTTCAAAATTGAGAGGGTTGTGCCTCTCCCTTTCTTCATTAAATGTGTGTTGGATGTGTTGGCTGGCTGGCATGCTACTGACATGGAGCGATGCTCCTGCATCATACTCCTCAGCTGGAAAAATCATGATCTCCTCATCATGAGCTCCTCTTCTCCAGTGTTGATATCCACCTGGATCCTAAACTTTCCCTTGGAGTTGTCCATCTGCTCCTCTGCTTCGTTGTTGTTGTTGTTGTTGCCCTGCTGATCTTGCAGGCTCCCTTCTGCTCATCTTCTCGTTGCTGGTAGTCTCTTCTACTGAAATAATCAGCCTTCTGATTTCTTCAATTACCTCGTCCAGCTGCTCCAGTGGTTGGCTCTTTGTATGCAGTCTTCTCTGTCGCACTTATGTCTTCTCAATGGGCAGATTTGCTCGATCTCCCCTGCTATCTTTATCTCTCTTTGTGGCACTAAGTGGCCACTCTGCTGCAAACTACAGCTCTGTAGTCTCCTCACTGAATTGTTGCTTAGATTCTTCATGTGGCAGTTTTGTTGTTGCCATTTCTCCTCCTGGCATACTTCCAGCTTCTCCTAGGCTGGTATGCTCCACTACCTTCTTCCAACTTAGCCTGTTGAATGTGGAAATTTTGCACCATCACCCTTCTCTCCAGAGCTTCCAATTCTACACACAGACCAACAAATTCTATGTTGTATGCTTCCTCTTCTTCTTCTTCTTCTTCTTCTTCTTCTACAGCTTCCAGTACTGCAGTGATCTTTTGTTCATCTTCCTGGCTGAAAATTTTGAGCCATTCCGTTGAATTCTCATCTTTTTGTTCTTAGCCAAACGTCAGTGTCTGCTCCATTTCTTCCTAAATGACAGTTTCCACTGGCTATCCTCTTGTTGTTGTTGCATCTGCAACACATTCTCTGGCCTCAACTGGGTTTCTTGGTAGGAACACATATATTCCTCCAATGATCAAAATTCTCTTATGATTCTCTCCTATCGGCACTCCTTACTAATCTGAACTCTCCTCTGAGTTCATGAGACTTTCAGATAGTCTCATCTCTTTCCCCTTACCTACCTAGAAATTTGGAAATTTTTTATTGCCTACCTGGCAGTCTATGAGATCATTTGATCCCATCTCATTGCCCTCTTAGAAATCTCAACTTTCACCACTACCCCCTTGGCAGTACGTGAGACCTTCCACTGATCTCTTTCCATTGCCCACCTGGCAACTTGAAAGTCCACTTCTGCCCACCTAGCAGCTTATGAGATCCTCTATTAATCTCATACCATTGCCCACCTGGCAATATGAATTTCCATGGCTATCCTCCTAATAGTCTATGAGATCCTCCAATGATCTCATTTCATTTCCCACCTGGAAATTCGAAAATTCATCCCTGCCCTCCTGGTAGTTTATGAGATCTGAAACTGATCCCTCTTCCTCATCACTGAGGGTTTCTCCGACTTCTGGCTCACAGATGCAAACCAAATCTATGTCACTAAGGCTCTCAGCATACCTCAGCCACTTCCTCAACTCTTGTTGTTGTTTCTTGGCCAACAACTTTTGAACGGGCCATTTGGCTTTCCTGTTCAGAGGTCATTCGTACCTCCAGTGTACTTTTTCCTCCTATTGCATCTTCAATGTCAGTTGTTCCATTCTCACCCTTATCTTAGAAATTTCTTTGTCAATCNTGTTAATTCAAAAACCTTGAAAGGTTTTCTCTGTGCTCATTCTTCTTGCACTTTCTCTTCTGAGCTTATGGACTTAGAACAATTCCACTCTCGCACACTCCTGGTGCACCTGAGATTTTGAATAACTCATATTCGAGGTCGTTTCTTGGAAAGAAATGCCTCACTCTCTCCTGTCATTCTTCTTCTCTATGCACACCTTGCAAATCTTACAGAGTGTTCGGCATCTCCGCAAGTGTCTCTCCTTGACACTTCTTCTCTCTGAACTCAAAATAGAGCCCCTCCTGTGCACTCTATGCACACACTCAATGCCCTCATGGCAGAGCTTTACAGAACCTTTAGTAGTTCTGTTTCTTCTCTGTGCCTCCCTTTGCACAGTTCCTCCTCCAGAGTATTAAGTAACTCTGAGGCTTCCTTTGAGTTTGTGAATCCTCCTGGTGTGCCCTCCTGGCACGTTCTTTCTGACTCCTCAGAGTTCAGAAGCGCACTCCTTGCACTAGCCTTAGAACTTCTCGTGTTCCATTGTGCACTCCTTGCACAACCCAAAGAACCCAAATGGATATCACAACTTAACAGATAGACAATTTCTATCTATCCCTGCAAATGAAAATCTAACATACATTTACAGCATTCATTCATGAAACATAAATCCATGAACAACCATATGCAGGAAAAACTACTTTTCTATTAATCCCTGTGTCTCTATACAGATGATTTACAAAGGCTGGACTATAACAAGTCTCAGCTCTCTCTCGAGACCTATCTGCTCTAGTCTCTCTTTCTATCTCTCTACTCTAATTTTATTTTTTTACAAAATGAGGGCTCCCATGAGCTTATCCTCAACCACCGTCTCTGAGCTATCACTATCATAGAGCGGCTCCTATGCTACATTAGATAAATGGTTGTCGCAGACCTGACTAATCTAGACTTAGCTACAGGTAACCATTAAAGGAAACCTCAACCACTACCTATACAAAGGCATGGTCTGGAATTAAAATACTTACAACATTTATTGAAATTTCAAATTTCAAAATTGAGAGGGTTGTGCCTCTCCCTTTCTTCATTAAATGTGTGTTGGATGTGTTGGCTGGCTGGCATGCTACTGACATGGAGCGATGCTCCTGCATCATACTCCTCAGCTGGAAAAATCATGATCTCCTCATCATGAGCTCCTCTTCTCCAGTGTTGATATCCACCTGGATCCTAAACTTTCCCTTGGAGTTGTCCATCTGCTCCTCTGCTTCGTTGTTGTTGTTGTTGTTGCCCTGCTGATCTTGCAGGCTCCCTTCTGCTCATCTTCTCGTTGCTGGTAGTCTCTTCTACTGAAATAATCAGCCTTCTGATTTCTTCAATTACCTCGTCCAGCTGCTCCAGTGGTTGGCTCTTTGTATGCAGTCTTCTCTGTCGCACTTATGTCTTCTCAATGGGCAGATTTGCTCGATCTCCCCTGCTATCTTTATCTCTCTTTGTGGCACTAAGTGGCCACTCTGCTGCAAACTACAGCTCTGTAGTCTCCTCACTGAATTGTTGCTTAGATTCTTCATGTGGCAGTTTTGTTGTTGCCATTTCTCCTCCTGGCATACTTCCAGCTTCTCCTAGGCTGGTATGCTCCACTACCTTCTTCCAACTTAGCCTGTTGAATGTGGAAATTTTGCACCATCACCCTTCTCTCCAGAGCTTCCAATTCTACACACAGACCAACAAATTCTATGTTGTATGCTTCCTCTTCTTCTTCTTCTTCTTCTTCTTCTTCTACAGCTTCCAGTACTGCAGTGATCTTTTGTTCATCTTCCTGGCTGAAAATTTTGAGCCATTCCGTTGAATTCTCATCTTTTTGTTCTTAGCCAAACGTCAGTGTCTGCTCCATTTCTTCCTAAATGACAGTTTCCACTGGCTATCCTCTTGTTGTTGTTGCATCTGCAACACATTCTCTGGCCTCAACTGGGTTTCTTGGTAGGAACACATATATTCCTCCAATGATCAAAATTCTCTTATGATTCTCTCCTATCGGCACTCCTTACTAATCTGAACTCTCCTCTGAGTTCATGAGACTTTCAGATAGTCTCATCTCTTTCCCCTTACCTACCTAGAAATTTGGAAATTTTTTATTGCCTACCTGGCAGTCTATGAGATCATTTGATCCCATCTCATTGCCCTCTTAGAAATCTCAACTTTCACCACTACCCCCTTGGCAGTACGTGAGACCTTCCACTGATCTCTTTCCATTGCCCACCTGGCAACTTGAAAGTCCACTTCTGCCCACCTAGCAGCTTATGAGATCCTCTATTAATCTCATACCATTGCCCACCTAGCAATATGAATTTCCATGGCTATCCTCCTGATAGTCTATGAGATCCTCCAATGATCTCATTTCATTTCCCACCTGGAAATTCGAAAATTCATCCCTGCCCTCCTGGTAGTTTATGAGATCTGAAATTGATTCCTCTTCCTCATCACTGAGGGTTTCTCCGACTTCTGGCTCACAGATGCAAACCAAATCTGTGTCACTAAGGCTCTCAGCATACCTCAGCCACTTCCTCAACTCTTGTTGTTGTTTCTTGGCCAACAACTTTTGAACGGGCCATTTGGCTTTCCTGTTCAAAGGCCATTCGTACCTCCAGTGTACTTTTTCCTCCTATTGCATCTTCAATGTCAGTTGTTCCATTCTCACCCTTATCTTAGAAATTTCTTTGCCAATCTCTTCTTTACTCATATGTTGGTGGTCTCCTCTTCCACCACGCTCACAACCTTTAGTATCCATTTCCATCTTTCACCTGCCCTCCTGGCAAGCATATGGATCACTCTACGTCTGAGAGCATCTCCATGTCCTCCTACAGCTCACCTGGTTGTCTATCATTTGTTGCACACCTTGAAACAATCTTCACAGAGCATCATTACTCTGTCTCCTCCTTCACCTGTTGTCTCCTTCGCCTGAAGTCTACAGATGAAAATATCAGCTCTAATACCACTTGATGTGTATCAGAGTATTTTCTTTATCTACTTTGCCTCCATCTACCTGCAGTCTACAGACAGAAAGTGGCTCTAATACCACTTGATGGTATTAGACTATATCCCTTCACAGTCCACCTCTTGTCTATGATATGGAATCAAAAAATCTGTTGGCTCTGATACCACTTGATGCAGACCCCCTACCTCAGCAGGGGTCTGCAACCTCCCAGTCTCTAGCACGTTCCAATTTTTGAGCCGAAATGGCTCTTCGGGCTCCTGTTGGAACCCTTTGAACAAATCCACAGGTCTCTTTATCCTCTGGCATAGGCCTTGAGAAAACCTATGCACGCGCTCCACTTTCAGTGCTCTTGTCTATTATGAACCAACACCTTTCGGTTTTCGGGGTTTCAGGACTCCTGCATGCAAGCTCTCCCAAACTCCTTGTCCCTCCAACTCCTGGTCGTCAAAACACCAAACACTACCTGCGACCACGGTCCTCTTTTGGGATTTCAGAATTCGCAATTTCGCAATTCTGACTGCAGACGGTTCTTGGTCCTTCGAACTTTTGGACCCCGAAATGCCAAAATCTACCCATGACCACATCTTCTTTTCGAGATTTCAGAATTCACGATTCCGCGAGTCAAGACTCCTTGTCTCATGACTCCTTCACTCTTGAACTCCCAGTTGCCAAAATGCCGAAAAGGGCTTAACAACTCTGGCTTGTGCTATTCTGGCGTCATCTGCTTTCGGTATTTCGTGACTTCGCGAGTTGGGACTCCACATTTCCTGACTCCTAGCATCTCGTACACCCGGGTCCCGAAATGCCGAAATGACAGTCCACGACAAAGCGCTATCAGCTTTTGCAATTTGGGAAACTGTGATGCGATCGTTCCCCCCTGTCCTCTGTCTTTCGAATCCCCGGTTCCTGAAATGTCGAAATCTCTCCCTCTAAGAGATGAATGGCCCATTCCTCCTAGAACTGAAATCTTTTGGGCCTTTTCTCGAAACCTTGACCGCTTTCCACGTGTCCTCATTGATGGACGATCACGATGCTTCTACGAGGGTTAAACCTTGTTCTCCTCTTTCCGGATCCGATGGCTATCGGTCCTTTACGCGAGATCTAACGGTCATGATCTGATCTTTTGTGCACCTCCTATGTGTGCTCCTCCTGTGCATGTATCTGTGATCCAGCGGCTCTCAGGCCACTACACTCCAGATCCAACGGCTGGCGCGATTTCATGAACTGGGAGTTTGCAATGCAACAACTCCAAAATCCCTTGCCACTCCAAACCCTGAAATCTGAAATAGCGAAATTCAACACCTTAGAGTGTTGGAAGACACTTGGCCTTAATCTACTTGTTGCTCTACAAGATCCAATGATTCTCACAACTTTGGCACTTCTTCCACGAAGTGTCTCCACCGTCCATTTCAGTTGCCCTCCCATGCGACCTTCCAAAGGTTAAACTCTGTGCACCTTCACCTGATCCAACTGTTGTCGAGTATTAGCGCTAGATCTGATGGTTCAAATATATCTTCCTTACGCGCTCTCCTCCTGAGATTTCTTGTCTTTTTGACTTAGTAAATTTTCTAAGTCTTGAAGGTCTCGACCTTCTACTCTTCCTCTTGTGAGCCCCATTCCTTTAGGTCTTGTCTACGTTATAGAAATGTTTCCCCTCCTAAGATTTGTCAATTCAGAAACCTCGAAAGGTTTTCTCTGTGCGCTTTCTATTCTGAGCTTATGGACTTAGAACAAGTCCACTCTCGCACACTCCTGGTGCTCTTGATATTTCGAATAACTTATATTCAAGGTCGTTTCTTGGAAAGAAATGCCTCACGCCCTCCTGGCATTCTTTTGCTCGATGCACACCTTGCAAAGATTACAGAGTGTTCAACAACTCTGCAAGTGTCTCTCCTCGACACTTCTTCTCTCTGAACTCAAAATAGAGCCCCTCCCGTGCGCTCTATGCACACACTCAATGCCCTCCTGGCAGAGCTTTAGAGAACCTTCACTAGTTCCATTTCTTCTCTGTGCCTCCCTTTGCACAATTCCTCCTCTAGAGTATTCAGTAACTCTGAGGCTTCCTTTGAGTCTGTGAATCCTCCTGGTGTGCCCTCCTGGCACGTTCTTTCTGACTCCTCATAGTTCAGAAGCGCACTCCTTGCGTTGGCCTCATAACTTCTCATGTTCTGTTGTGCACTCCTTGCACAGCCCAAAGAACCCAGACGGATATCACAACTTAACAGATAGACAATTTCTATCTATCCTTGCAAATGAAAATCTAACATACATCTACAGCATTCATTCATGAAACATAAATCCATGAACAACCATATGTAGGAAAAATTGTTTTTCTATTAATCCTTGTGTCTCTATACAGATGATTTACAAAGGTTGGACTGTAACAAGTCTCAACTCTCTCTCAATACCTCTCTGCTCTGGTATCTCTTTCTAACTCTCTACTCTAATTTTCTTTTTTTTACAAAATGAGGGCTCCCATGAGCTTATCCTCAACCACCGTCTCTGAGCTATCACTATCACAGAGCGGCTCCTACGCTACATTACATAAATGGTTGTTGCAAACCTGAATGATCTGGACTTAGCTGCAGGTAACCATTAAAGGAAACCTCAACCACTACCTATACAAAGGCATGGTCTGGCATTAAAATCCTTACAACATTTATTGAAATTTCGAATTTCAAAATTGAGAGGGTTGCACCTCTCCCTTTCTTGATTAAATGTGTGTTGGATGTGTTGGCTAGTTGGCATGCTGCTGACATGGAGTGATGCTCCTACATCATTCTCCTCAGCTGGAAAAATCATGATCTCCTCATCATGAGCTCCTCTTCTCTAGTGTTGAAATCCACCTGGATCCCAAACTTTCCCTTGGAACTGTCCATCTGTTCCTCTGCTTCATTGTTGTTGTTGTTGTTTCCCTACTGATCTTGCAGGGTCCCTTCTACTCATCTTCTCGTTGTTGGCAGTCTCTTCTACTGAAATCATCATCCTTCTGATTTCTTCAATTACCTTGTCCAACTGCTCCAGTGGTTGGCTCTTTGTATGTAGTCTTCTCTATCGCACTTCCATCTTCTCAATGGGAAGATCTGCTCGATCTCCCCTGCTATCTTTATCTCTCTTTGTGGCACTAAGTGGCCACTCTGTTGCAGACTCCAGCTCTGCAATCTCCTCACTAAATTGTTGCTCAGCTTCTTCCTGTGGCATTTCTGCTGCTGCCATTTCTCTTCCTGGCATACTTCGAGCTTCTTCTGGGGCTAGTATGCTCCACTATCTTCTTCCAACTTAGCTTGTTGGATGTGAAAATTTTGCACCATCACCCTTCTCTCCAGGGCTTCCAATTCTTCACACAGACCAACAAAGTCTATGTTGTTTGCTTCCTCTTCTTCTTCTTCTTCTTCTTCTTCTTCTTCTGTAGCTTCCAGTACTGCAGTGATCTCTTGTTCAGCTTCCTGGCTGAAAATTTTGAGCCATTCTATTGAATGCTCATCTTCTGCTTCTTGGGAAAATGTCAATGTCTGCCCCATTTCTTCCTTGATGACAGTTTTCGTTGGTTGTCCTCTTGATGTTGTTGCATCCACAACACATGCTCTGGCACTGGGTTGCTTGGTAGGAACACCTCTATTCCTCCAATGATCATAATTATCTTCTGATTCTCTCCTGTTAGCACTCCTTGCTGATCTGAACTCTCCTCTGAGTTCATGAGACTTTCAAATAGTCTCATCTCTTTCCCCTTGCCCACCTGGAAATTTGGGAATTTTTTGTTGCCCACCTGGCAATCTATGAGATTGTCTGATCCCATCTCATTNTACGTGAGACCTTCCACTGATCTCTTTCCATTGCCCACCTGGCAACTTGAAAGTCCACTTCTGCCCACCTAGCAGCTTATGAGATCCTCTATTAATCTCATACCATTGCCCACCTAGCAATATGAATTTCCATGGCTATCCTCCTGATAGTCTATGAGATCCTCCAATGATCTCATTTCATTTCCCACCTGGAAATTCGAAAATTCATCCCTGCCCTCCTGGTAGTTTATGAGATCTGAAATTGATTCCTCTTCCTCATCACTGAGGGTTTCTCCGACTTCTGGCTCACAGATGCAAACCAAATCTGTGTCACTAAGGCTCTCAGCATACCTCAGCCACTTCCTCAACTCTTGTTGTTGTTTCTTGGCCAACAACTTTTGAACGGGCCATTTGGCTTTCCTGTTCAAAGGCCATTCGTACCTCCAGTGTACTTTTTCCTCCTATTGCATCTTCAATGTCAGTTGTTCCATTCTCACCCTTATCTTAGAAATTTCTTTGCCAATCTCTTCTTTACTCATATGTTGGTGGTCTCCTCTTCCACCACGCTCACAACCTTTAGTATCCATTTCCATCTTTCACCTGCCCTCCTGGCAAGCATATGGATCACTCTACGTCTGAGAGCATCTCCATGTCCTCCTACAGCTCACCTGGTTGTCTATCATTTGTTGCACACCTTGAAACAATCTTCACAGAGCATCATTACTCTGTCTCCTCCTTCACCTGTTGTCTCCTTCGCCTGAAGTCTACAGATGAAAATATCAGCTCTAATACCACTTGATGTGTATCAGAGTATTTTCTTTATCTACTTTGCCTCCATCTACCTGCAGTCTACAGACAGAAAGTGGCTCTAATACCACTTGATGGTATTAGACTATATCCCTTCACAGTCCACCTCTTGTCTATGATATGGAATCAAAAAATCTGTTGGCTCTGATACCACTTGATGCAGACCCCCTACCTCAGCAGGGGTCTGCAACCTCCCAGTCTCTAGCACGTTCCAATTTTTGAGCCGAAATGGCTCTTCGGGCTCCTGTTGGAACCCTTTGAACAAATCCACAGGTCTCTTTATCCTCTGGCATAGGCCTTGAGAAAACCTATGCACGCGCTCCACTTTCAGTGCTCTTGTCTATTATGAACCAACACCTTTCGGTTTTCGGGGTTTCAGGACTCCTGCATGCAAGCTCTCCCAAACTCCTTGTCCCTCCAACTCCTGGTCGTCAAAACACCAAACACTACCTGCGACCACGGTCCTCTTTTGGGATTTCAGAATTCGCAATTTCGCAATTCTGACTGCAGACGGTTCTTGGTCCTTCGAACTTTTGGACCCCGAAATGCCAAAATCTACCCATGACCACATCTTCTTTTCGAGATTTCAGAATTCACGATTCCGCGAGTCAAGACTCCTTGTCTCATGACTCCTTCACTCTTGAACTCCCAGTTGCCAAAATGCCGAAAAGGGCTTAACAACTCTGGCTTGTGCTATTCTGGCGTCATCTGCTTTCGGTATTTCGTGACTTCGCGAGTTGGGACTCCACATTTCCTGACTCCTAGCATCTCGTACACCCGGGTCCCGAAATGCCGAAATGACAGTCCACGACAAAGCGCTATCAGCTTTTGCAATTTGGGAAACTGTGATGCGATCGTTCCCCCCTGTCCTCTGTCTTTCGAATCCCCGGTTCCTGAAATGTCGAAATCTCTCCCTCTAAGAGATGAATGGCCCATTCCTCCTAGAACTGAAATCTTTTGGGCCTTTTCTCGAAACCTTGACCGCTTTCCACGTGTCCTCATTGATGGACGATCACGATGCTTCTACGAGGGTTAAACCTTGTTCTCCTCTTTCCGGATCCGATGGCTATCGGTCCTTTACGCGAGATCTAACGGTCATGATCTGATCTTTTGTGCACCTCCTATGTGTGCTCCTCCTGTGCATGTATCTGTGATCCAGCGGCTCTCAGGCCACTACACTCCAGATCCAACGGCTGGCGCGATTTCATGAACTGGGAGTTTGCAATGCAACAACTCCAAAATCCCTTGCCACTCCAAACCCTGAAATCTGAAATAGCGAAATTCAACACCTTAGAGTGTTGGAAGACACTTGGCCTTAATCTACTTGTTGCTCTACAAGATCCAATGATTCTCACAACTTTGGCACTTCTTCCACGAAGTGTCTCCACCGTCCATTTCAGTTGCCCTCCCATGCGACCTTCCAAAGGTTAAACTCTGTGCACCTTCACCTGATCCAACTGTTGTCGAGTATTAGCGCTAGATCTGATGGTTCAAATATATCTTCCTTACGCGCTCTCCTCCTGAGATTTCTTGTCTTTTTGACTTAGTAAATTTTCTAAGTCTTGAAGGTCTCGACCTTCTACTCTTCCTCTTGTGAGCCCCATTCCTTTAGGTCTTGTCTACGTTATAGAAATGTTTCCCCTCCTAAGATTTGTCAATTCAGAAACCTCGAAAGGTTTTCTCTGTGCGCTTTCTATTCTGAGCTTATGGACTTAGAACAAGTCCACTCTCGCACACTCCTGGTGCTCTTGATATTTCGAATAACTTATATTCAAGGTCGTTTCTTGGAAAGAAATGCCTCACGCCCTCCTGGCATTCTTTTGCTCGATGCACACCTTGCAAAGATTACAGAGTGTTCAACAACTCTGCAAGTGTCTCTCCTCGACACTTCTTCTCTCTGAACTCAAAATAGAGCCCCTCCCGTGCGCTCTATGCACACACTCAATGCCCTCCTGGCAGAGCTTTAGAGAACCTTCACTAGTTCCATTTCTTCTCTGTGCCTCCCTTTGCACAATTCCTCCTCTAGAGTATTCAGTAACTCTGAGGCTTCCTTTGAGTCTGTGAATCCTCCTGGTGTGCCCTCCTGGCACGTTCTTTCTGACTCCTCATAGTTCAGAAGCGCACTCCTTGCGTTGGCCTCATAACTTCTCATGTTCTGTTGTGCACTCCTTGCACAGCCCAAAGAACCCAGACGGATATCACAACTTAACAGATAGACAATTTCTATCTATCCTTGCAAATGAAAATATAACATACATCTACATCATTCATTCATGAAACATAAATCCATGAACAATCATATGTAGGAAAAATTGTTTTTCTATTAATCCTTGTGTCTCTATACAGATGATTTACAAAGGTTGGACTGTAACAAGTCTCAACTCTCTCTCGATACCTCTCTGCTCTGGTATCTCTTTCTAACTCTCTACTCTAATTTTCTTTTTTTTACAAAATGAGGGCTCCCATGAGCTTATCCTCAACCACCGTCTCTGAGCTATCACTACCACAGAGCGGCTCCTACGCTACATTACATAAATGGTTGTTGCAAACCTGAATGATCTGGACTTAGCTGCAGGTAACCATTAAAGGAAACCTCAACCACTACCTGTACAAAGGCATGGTCTGGCATTAAAATCCTTACAACATTTATTGAAATTTCGAATTTCAAAATTGAGAGGGTTGCACCTCTCCCTTTCTTGATTAAATGTGTGTTGGATGTGTTGGCTAGTTGGCATGCTGCTGACATGGAGTGATGCTCCTACATCATTCTCCTCAGCTGGAAAAATCATGATCTCCTCATCATGAGCTCCTCTTCTCTAGTGTTGAAATCCACCTGGATCCCAAACTTTCCCTTGGAACTGTCCATCTGTTCCTCTGCTTCATTGTTGTTGTTGTTGTTTCCCTACTGATCTTGCAGGGTCCCTTCTACTCATCTTCTCGTTGTTGGCAGTCTCTTCTACTGAAATCATCATCCTTCTGATTTCTTCAATTACCTTGTCCAACTGCTCCAGTGGTTGGCTCTTTGTATGTAGTCTTCTCTATCGCACTTCCATCTTCTCAATGGGAAGATCTGCTCGATCTCCCCTGCTATCTTTATCTCTCTTTGTGGCACTAAGTGGCCACTCTGTTGCAGACTCCAGCTCTGCAATCTCCTCACTAAATTGTTGCTCAGCTTCTTCCTGTGGCATTTCTGCTGCTGCCATTTCTCTTCCTGGCATACTTCGAGCTTCTTCTGGGGCTAGTATGCTCCACTATCTTCTTCCAACTTAGCTTGTTGGATGTGAAAATTTTGCACCATCACCCTTCTCTCCAGGGCTTCCAATTCTTCACACAGACCAACAAAGTCTATGTTGTTTGCTTCCTCTTCTTCTTCTTCTTCTTCTTCTTCTTCTTCTGTAGCTTCCAGTACTGCAGTGATCTCTTGTTCAGCTTCCTGGCTGAAAATTTTGAGCCATTCTATTGAATGCTCATCTTCTGCTTCTTGGGAAAATGTCAATGTCTGCCCCATTTCTTCCTTGATGACAGTTTTCGTTGGTTGTCCTCTTGATGTTGTTGCATCCACAACACATGCTCTGGCACTGGGTTGCTTGGTAGGAACACCTCTATTCCTCCAATGATCATAATTATCTTCTGATTCTCTCCTGTTAGCACTCCTTGCTGATCTGAACTCTCCTCTGAGTTCATGAGACTTTCAAATAGTCTCATCTCTTTCCCCTTGCCCACCTGGAAATTTGGGAATTTTTTGTTGCCCACCTGGCAATCTATGAGATTGTCTGATCCCATCTCATTGCCCTCTTAGCAATATAAACTTTCACCACTTCCCCCTTGGCAGTACGCGAGACCTTCCACTGATCTCTTTCCATTGCCCACTTGGCAACTTGAAAGTCCACTTATGCCCACCTGGAAGTTTATGAGATCCTCTATTAATATCATACCATTGCCCACCTGGCAATATGAATTTCTATGGTTGTCCTCCTGACAGTCTATGATATCCCCCAATGATCACATTTCATTGCCCACCTGGCAATTTGAAAATTCATCCCTACCCTCCTAGCAGTTTATGAGATCTGAAACTGATCCCTCTTCCTCATCACTGAGGGTTTCTCCGACTTCTGGCTCACAGATGCAAACCAGCTATGTGTCACTAAGGTTGTCATCATACCTCAGCCACTTCCTCAACTCTTGTTGATGTTTCCTGGCTAGTAACTTTTGAATAGGCCATTTGGCTTTCCTGTTCAGAGGCCATTCATACCTCCAGTGTACTTTTGCCTCCTACTGCATCTTCAATGTCAGTTGTTCCATTCTTTCCCTTATCTCAACGAGTTCTTTGTCAATCTCTACTTTACTCATCTGCTAGTGGTCTCCTCTTCTACCACGCTCATGGCCTTCAGTAGCCATTTTCATCTTTCACCTGCCCTCCTAGCAAGCATATGGATCACTCTACGTCTAAGAGCATCTCCATATCCTCCTACAGCTCACCTAGTTGTCTATCATTTGCTGCACGCCATGCAACGATATTCACAGAGCATCATTACTCTATCTCCTCCTTCACCTGTTGTCTCCTTCACCTGAATTCTACAAACGAAAATATCAACTCTGATACCACTTGATGTGTATCAGAGTATTTTCTTTATCTATTCTACCTCCCTCTGCCTGCAATCTACAGACAGAAAGTGGCTCTAATACCACTTGATGGTATTAGACTGTATCCCTTCACAGTCCACCTCTTGTCTGTGATATGAAAACAGAAAATATGTTGGCTCTAATACCACTTGATGCAAACCCCCCTACCTCAGTAGGGGTCTGCGACCTCCCGGTCTCTGGATTGTTCCAATTTCTGAGACGAAATGGCTCTTCGGGCTCCTGGTGGAACCCTTTGAACAAATCCATAGGTCCCTTTGTCCTCTGGCACAGGCCTTGAGAAAACCTATGCATGCACTCCGCTTTCGATGCTCTTTCCTATTCCAAACCAACACCTTCGGGTTTTGGGGTTTCGTGACTCCTGCATATGATCTCTCCCAAACTCCTTGTCCCTCCAACTCTCAGTCACTGAAACGTCGAAAACTACTTGTGACCACGGTCCTCTTTCGAGATTTCAGAATTCATGATTTCATGATTTCGGCTGCAGACGGTTCTTGGTCCTTCGAACTTCCAGACCCCGGAATGTCGAAATCTACCCGTGACCACGTCTTCTTTTCATGATTTCAGAATTTGCGATTTCCCGATTCTGTGAGTTGGGACTCCCTGTCTCACGACTCCTTCGCTCTTGAACTCCTAGTTGTCGAAATGCCAAAAAGGGCTTAACAGCTCCAACTCGTGCTATTCTGGCATCATCTGCTTTCAGGATTTTGCAACTTCATGAGTCGGGACTCCACGTCTCCTGACTCCTGGCCTCTCGAACACCCAGGTCCCGAAATGTCGAAATAACAGTCCATGATAAAGGCTATCAACTTTCGCGATTCGGGAAACCGCGATGCAAGCGTTCCCCCCTATCCTCTGTCTTTCGAATCCTCGGTTCCCAAAATGTCAAAATCTCTCCCTCTTAGAGATCAATGGCCCAGTCCTCCTGGGACCGAAATCTTTCGGGCCTTTTCCCGAAACCTTGACCACTTTCCACATGTCCTCCTTGATGGATGGTCATGATGCTTCTACGAGGGTTAAACCTCGTTCTCCTCTTTCCGGATCCAATGGCTATTGATCCTTTATGCAAGATCTAACAGTCATGATCTGATCTTCTGTGCACCTCCTATGTGTGCTCCTCCTGTGCACGTATCCGTGATCTAGCGACTCTCGAGCCACTGTGCTCCAGATCCAACGGCTGGTGTGATTTGGCGAATTGGGAGTTTGCGATGCAACGACTCCAAAATCCCTTGCCGCTCCAAACCCTGAAATTTGAAATAGAGAAATTCAATGCCTTAGAGTGTTGGAAGACACTCGGCCTTAATCTCCTCGTTGCTTTGCAAGATCCAATGATTCTCACAACTTCGGCACTTCTTCCACAAAGTGTCTCCACCGTCCATTTCAGCTTCCCTCTTGCACGACCTTCCAGAGGTTAAAATCTGTGCACCGTCACCTGATCCAACGGTTGTCAGGTATTGGCGCTAGATCTGATGGTTCAAATCTATCTTCCTTGTGCTCTCCTCTTGAGCTTTCTTGGATTTTTGACTTAGAAGATTTTCTAAGTCTCGAAGGTCTCGACCTTCGACTCTTCCTCTTGCGAGCTCCATTCCTTTAGGTCTCGTCTGTGTTATAGAAATGCTTCCCCTCCTGAGCTTTGTCAATTTAGAAACCTCGAAAGGTTTTCTCTATGCGTGTTCTTCTTGCGCTTTCTCTTCTTAGCTTATGGACTTAGAAAAATTCTACTCTCGCACACTCCTGGTGCTCCTAAGATTTCGAATAACTCAAATTCAAGGTTGCTTCTTGGAAATAAATGCCTCATGCCCTCCTGGAATTCTTCTACTCGATGCACACCTTGCAAATCTTGCAGAGTGTTCAGCAACTCTGCAAGTGTCTCTCCTCGACACTTCTTCTCTCTGAACTCAAAATAGAGCCCCTCCTGTGCACTCTATGCACACACTCAATGCCCTCCTGGCAGAGCTTTACAGAACCCTCAGTAGTTCTGTTTCTTCTCTGTGCCTCCCTTTGCACAGTTCCCCCTCCAGAGTATTCAGTAACTCTAAGGCTTCCTTTGAGTCTGTGAATCCTCCTGGTGTGCCCTCCTAGCACGTTCTATCTGACTCCTCAGAGTTCAGAAGCGCACTCCTTGCACTGGCCTCAGAACTTCTCGTGTTCTATTGTGCACTCCTTGCACAGCCCAAAGAACCNCTGAGTTCATGAGACTTTCAAATAGTCTCATCTCTTTCCCCTTGCCCACCTGGAAATTTGGGAATTTTTTGTTGCCCACCTGGCAATCTATGAGATTGTCTGATCCCATCTCATTTCCCTCTTAGCAATATAAACTTTCACCACTTCCCCCTTGGCAGTACGCGAGACCTTCCACTGATTTCTTTCCATTGCCCACTTGGCAACTTGAAAGTCCACTTCTGCCCACCTGGAAGTTTATGAGATCCTCTATTAATATCATACCATTTCCCACCTGGCAATATGAATTTCTATGGTTGTCCTCCTGACAGTCTATGATATCCCCCAATGATCTCATTTCATTGCCCACCTGGCAATTTGAAAATTCATCCCTACCCTCCTAGCAGTTTATGAGATCTGAAACTGATCCCTCTTCCTCATCACTGAGGGTTTCTCCGACTTCTGGCTCATAGATGCAAACCAGCTCTGTGTCACTAAGGCTGTCAGCATACCTCAGCCACTTCCTCAACTCTTGTTGATGTTTCCTGGCCAGCAACTTTTGAATAGGCCATTTGGCTTTCCTGTTCAGAGGCCATTCATACCTCCAGTGTACTTTTTCCTCCTACTGCATCTTCAATGTCAGTTGTTCCATTATTTCCCTTATCTCAACGAGTTCTTTGTCAATCTCTACTTTACTCATCTGCTAGTGGTCTCCTCTTCCACCACGCTCATGGCCTTCAGTAGCCATTTCCATCTTTCACCTGCCCTCCTAGCAAGCATATGGATCACTCTACGTCTGAGAGCATCTCCATATCCTCCTACATCTCACCTAGTTGTCTATCATTTGTTGCACGCCATGCAACGATCTTCACAGAGCATCATTACTCTATCTCCTCCTTCACCTGTTGTCTCTTTCGCCTGAATTCTACAAACGAAAATATCAACTCTGATACCACTTGATGTGTATCAGAGTATTTTCTTTATCTATTCTACCTCCCTCTGCCTGCAGTCTATAGACAGAAAGTGGCTCTGATACCACTTGATGGTATTAGACTGTATCCCTTCACAGTCCACCTCTTGTCTGTGATATAAAAACAGAAAATATGTTGGCTCTAATAACACTTGATGCAAACCCCCCTACCTCAGTAGGGGTCTGCGACCTCCCGGTCTCTGGATTGTTCCAATTTCTGAGCCGAAATGGCTCTTCGGGCTCCTGGTGGAACCCTTTGAACAAATCCACAGGTCCCTTTGTCCTCTGGCACAGTCCTTGAGAAAACCTATGCATGCACTCCACTTTCGATGCTCTTTCCTATTCCGAACCAACACCTTCGGGTTTTGGGGTTTCGTGACTCTTGCATATGATCTCTCCCAAACTCCTTGTCCCTCCAACTCTCAGTCACTGAAACGTCGAAAACTACTTGTGACCACAGTCCTCTTTCGGGATTTCAGAATTCACGATTTCATGATTCCGGCTGCAGACGGTTCTTGGTCCTTCGAACTTCGGGACCCCAGAATGTTGAAATCTACCCGTGACCACGTCTTCTTTTCATGATTTCAGAATTTGCGATTTCCCGATTCTGTGAGTTGGGACTCCCTGTCTCACGAATCCTTCGCTCTTGAACTCCTAGTTGTCGAAATGCCAAAAAGGGCTTAACAGCTCCAACTCGTGCTATTCTAGCGTCATCTGCTTTCAAGATTTCGCAACTTCACGAGTCGGGACTCCACGTCTCCTAACTCCTGGCCTCTCGAACACCCAGGTCCCGAAATGTCGAAATGACAGTCCATGATAAAGGCTATCAACTTTCGTGATCCGGGAAACCGCGATGCAAGCGTTCCCCCCTATCCTCTGTCTTTCGAATCCTCGATTCCCAAAATGTCGAAATCTCTCCCTCTTAGAGATCAATGGCCCAGTCCTCCTGGGACCGAAATCTTTCGGGCCTTTTCCCGAAACCTTGACCACTTTCCACATGTCCTCCTTGATGGATGGTCATGATGCTTCTACGAGGGTTAAACCTCGTTCTCCTCTTTCCGGATCCAATGGCTATTGATCCTTTATGCAAGATCTAACAGTCATGATCTGATCTTCTGTGCACCTCCTATGTGTGCTCCTCCTGTGCACGTATCCGTGATCTAGCGACTCTCGAGCCACTGTGCTCCAGATCCAACGGCTGGTGTGATTTGGCGAATTGGGAGTTTGCGATGCAACGACTCCAAAATCCCTTGCCGCTCCAAACCCTGAAATTTGAAATAGAGAAATTCAATGCCTTAGAGTGTTGGAAGACACTCGGCCTTAATCTCCTCGTTGCTTTGCAAGATCCAATGATTCTCACAACTTCGGCACTTCTTCCACAAAGTGTCTCCACCGTCCATTTCAGCTTCCCTCTTGCACGACCTTCCAGAGGTTAAAATCTGTGCACCGTCACCTGATCCAACGGTTGTCAGGTATTGGCGCTAGATCTGATGGTTCAAATCTATCTTCCTTGTGCTCTCCTCTTGAGCTTTCTTGGATTTTTGACTTAGAAGATTTTCTAAGTCTCGAAGGTCTCGACCTTCGACTCTTCCTCTTGCGAGCTCCATTCCTTTAGGTCTCGTCTGTGTTATAGAAATGCTTCCCCTCCTGAGCTTTGTCAATTTAGAAACCTCGAAAGGTTTTCTCTATGCGTGTTCTTCTTGCGCTTTCTCTTCTTAGCTTATGGACTTAGAAAAATTCTACTCTCGCACACTCCTGGTGCTCCTAAGATTTCGAATAACTCAAATTCAAGGTTGCTTCTTGGAAATAAATGCCTCATGCCCTCCTGGAATTCTTCTACTCGATGCACACCTTGCAAATCTTGCAGAGTGTTCAGCAACTCTGCAAGTGTCTCTCCTCGACACTTCTTCTCTCTGAACTCAAAATAGAGCCCCTCCTGTGCACTCTATGCACACACTCAATGCCCTCCTGGCAGAGCTTTACAGAACCCTCAGTAGTTCTGTTTCTTCTCTGTGCCTCCCTTTGCACAGTTCCCCCTCCAGAGTATTCAGTAACTCTAAGGCTTCCTTTGAGTCTGTGAATCCTCCTGGTGTGCCCTCCTAGCACGTTCTATCTGACTCCTCAGAGTTCAGAAGCGCACTCCTTGCACTGGCCTCAGAACTTCTCGTGTTCTATTGTGCACTCCTTGCACAGCCCAAAGAACCCAGACGGATATCACAACTTAACAGATAGACAATTTCTATCTATCCCTGCAAATGAAAATCTAACATACATCTACAGCATTCATTCATGAAACATAAATCCATGAACAACCATATGCAGGAAAAACTACTTTTATATTCATCCTTGTGTCTCTATACAGATGATTTACAAAGGCTAGACTGTAACAAGTCTCATCTCTCTCTTGAGACCTCTCTGCTCTGGTCTCTCTTTCTAACTCTCTACTCTAATTTTCTTTTTTTACAAAATGAGGGCTCCCATGAGCTTATCCTCAACCACCGTCTCTGAGCTATCACTATCACAGAGTGGCTCCTATGCTACATTAGATAAATGGTTGTCGCAGACTTAATTGATCTAGACTTAGCTAGAGGTAACCATTAAAGGAAACCTCAACCACTACCTATACAAAGGCATGGTCTGGCATTAAAATCCTTACAACATTTATTGAAATTTTGAATTTCAAAATTGAGAGGGCTCCGCCTCTCCCTTTCTTCATTAAATGCATGTTGGATGTGTTGGCTGGATGGCATGCTACTGACATGGAGCGATGCTCCTGCATCAGTAGACAAAGAGGATTTTTCTATAAATAAATTAGGTGTACATGAATTTAGATACCCTATAAAAAAAAACCCTTTTTATATTTCTGTATATATCATGGATAAGATTTCCCATTGTTGCCTCATCGATGGTGGTTCAAGCCCAAGTGTGATGTCAAAGATTATTATGGAAGAGCTAGGCTTGTATTGTACAAATGAAAACACCAAAAGCATGCTCCCCTATAATAGTCTACAACAAACAACCATAGGCGAGATTAAGGATGTGACCTTGGTTTTATGCGTTCATCCTGAGATAAGGACAACCCTCGGCATTTAGGTGATTGATATGCCTGTGAGAAATTACTCAATTATCTTGGGCAGATATTGGCAAGCCTTAACAGGTGGATACCTCTCACTCGACGAGACACATTTATCCATTCCTCGGAATGGTAAGAATATTATAGTCCTTAGAGAGGGAATAATTTCACCCTACATATAGAGTGTTCCGCAATCTAGCGTAAACTACATCGAAGAAGACCTAGGAGTATATTCCATCTTTGTT
>JZKD02S0058186.1:368111-379512 GCA_000966675.3 Picea glauca | reverse complement strand
AATCAAAGTGAATTAAAGATAACGTGCGAAATCCATAAACACTACATGACTTTTCAACTATATTGTAGAGCCTTTATTGTTATTTGGAAATTAAATGTGGCAAGTATTTAATAGTCAAGTCAAGATAAGGTGAGAAATCCAGAAACACGCAGAATCCATAAACACTACATGACTTTTCAACTATATTGTAGAGCCTTTATTGTTATTTGGAAATTAAATGTGGCAAGTATTTAATAGTCAAGTCAAGATAGGGTGAGAAATCCATAAACACGCAGAATCCATAAACACTACATGACTTTTCAACTATATTGTAGAGCCTTTATTGTTATTTGGAAATTAAATGTGGCAAGTATTTAATAGTCAAGTCAAGATAAGGTGAGAAATCCATAAACACGCAGAATCCATAAACACTACATGACTTTTCAACTATATTGTAGAGCCTTTATTGTTATTTGGAAATTAAATGTGGCAAGTATTTAATAGTCAAGTCAAGATAAGGTGAGAAATGTAGAACACAAAACAATAGATACTAAATTTTCAACCCGTAAGGTCGCCAACTCGCAAAAGTATGGAATGAGGACTCTGCATATGTTCTACAACAATACAAATGCAAATTTCAGTCAAGCAACCCGTAGGTCCGCATATGTTGTAGAACAATGTATTTGTACAGCGTGGAACAATAGAGGCCCAATTTCCATCCCACCGGCCCCAAAGCCCTCGATCAAAAAAAATCGCTAACTATGAAATTGATATGAGATCGCAACGGCACAATAAAAGTCCAATGTTCAGCGAAGCAACCTCAGTCCACCTATCAATTAGTATGCAATTAGTGATTCACATATGTTGTATAAAATCTCATTCCATACTTTATATACAAACTTTGTCCCCAGGTCCGTGTGTCAATCTGTATATCGCGGAAGTGTAGGTGCTATTTGTAGGATATAAAACAGCAGATACTTAATTTTCAACCTACCAGGGCGCAAACCCGTGATCCAAAAAGTGCCCAAGTATGGAATGAGGAATCCACATATCTTCTCGAACAATACAAATGCAATGTTCAGCCAAGCAGTCTGTAGCGACTTGTGTCAATTTATATGCCGCGGACAACTCCAGAGCCCCCGATAATAAAAAAAAATCGCTAACTATGAAATTGATACGGGACCGCAATGGGACAATAAAAGTCCAATGTTCAGCGAAGCAACCCGAGTCCATCTGTTAATTTGTATATCGCTGAAGTCTAGATGCTATTTGTAGGCAACGAAACAATAGATTGTTTTCGGTGCGCCGGGCCGCCAACGCGTGCTCCAAAAACTGCCTAAATATGCAATTAGTGATCTGCATATGCTCTGTAAAATCTCATTCCATATTTTATATACAGATTATGTCCACAAGTCTGTGTGTCAATTTGTATATCACAGAAGTGTGGGTGCTATTTATAGGATACAAAACAATAGATACTTAATTTTCAGCCCTTCCACTCGCAAACCCATGATCCAAAAAAGTGTCCAAGTATGGAGTGAGGAATGTGCATATGTTCTAGAACAAAACAAATGAAATGTTCAACCAAGCAGCCCATGGCGACTCATGTCAATTTGTATGTCGCGGAAATCTCGGTGCTATTTGTAGGACAGGGAACAATAGAAACTCTTTTTTCGACCCGCCATACTGCAAACCCGCGATAAAAAATTGCCTAAATATGGAAACAGGGATCCACATATGCTCTATGAAATCTCATGTCGATACTTTATATAGTGACTCATCTCCGCAACTCCCGTCGACAATTTGTATATCGCAGAAATCTGGGCGCTATTTGTAGGAGACAAAACAATAGAGACTCTATTTTCGGCCTGCCAGGCTGCAAATTCAGGATCCAAAAACTGTGTAAGTATGGAATGAGGAATCCACATATGCTGTATAAAATCTCATTCCATACTTTATATAGAGACTATGTCCAAAAGCCCGCTTGTAAATTTGTATATCGCGGAAGTGTAGATACAAAGAGGTTATTTTTACAAAAGGGGGCTCCTCGAGCGCTTCCCTCCATCCTCACCAACTCTCAGTAAAGCTTCGAACAGAAATAAACAAAGACCACTAAGAAAAGGCCTAGAGACATAGGTGAGATTGCCAAACTCTGTTATCACATTGGTGTTATGGTTTTCTATTGTTTATTGTTTATTTCAGGTCTGTAGATGTGTATATGGTTGTCATAACTCCTTCATAAATTATTCCTCTTTCTTTAATATTCCTAATTGGTTAATCAATACATGCATAGTAACTCAACCATAGTCGTGTAAGAGATCTTTTCAGATCAAGTGGTATTAGAGATAGTTAACATTTGGAATTTCAGTTTTGCATGTTAACCAGGGAAGAGCTTATCTCAAGGGAAAAAATGGAATCTATAGGAGGACTTTCTCAACATGAGAAGGAATTCAGAAATTTGGTGTTTGCCATGGCCGAGATGGTGAAAGTGTTATATGAAGACTACTTAAAATGAAAAGAGCTCGATTCAAGTGAAAGCTTCAAAGAACAACAAAGGCAAAGAAGGATTGAAGGAAGTGCCTTCTACATATGTTTCAGAAACCATCTCTGAGGTATGCAGTGAAGGTCATTCATCAAATTTTCCTTGTTCCCATCAAGATGGTTTTGATGCATTTGAAAAACATAAAAGAGGTATAGGTTTGAGATTACTAACCAATATGGGTTATGAAGGAAAGGGCCTTGGAATTGAGGGCCAAGGTATCGTTAATCCTATTGAGGTTGTGGAAAGGCCTCGATATTTGGGATTGGGATATGGTGAAGTGGAGCTTGGAGCATCCTCCAAGATGGGTTCCAAAACTTCGGAAGCAAGTAATACTTCAAATGGCTAGCTTAAGTCATTGCAGGAACACTTCACGAAAGGTAATGGAACATCACTCCAGGATTGGGATAGTGAATGCAAGTCATCTCCAAAGAAAAGTGAAGATCAACATGGAAGGTATAATGGTCATTTTTTTACCAATTCTCTTTTTTATTATAAAAAACATAATCAGGTAATCTGAAACTTGTGGAATCTTTATCCATGTACTTATTGTCATTCACCCAAGCATTGTGTTTCCAAATGTTGGAAGAGAAAAACTTTGTATAGGACACCTATGTCGACTAGGAAGGAAACACGACATAAAGACCCAACTCCACAACAGAATAAAGAGAAAGGTAAATAGGTTTGGATGCCAAAAACTCAGTGCACTAATTTCAACAGGGGTGGACATCAAAGGGATAGTTGTTGGAAGCTTAATATGGAGCTTCGTCCAAGGAAGGACAAACGGATTGTGCAAGTACTCACAAAGGAAGAAATATTACTAGCAAATCAAGAGGAACACCTTGAAGGAAAGAAACCAGCCACTTGGTTTTTCCAGAAGTGGATGTCACAACTTCATTGTATTTTGCTTCCATTAATGTAATCACACATGTTGAAATGATGACCTATTATAACATCATTTTTGTACAACATCGTGTTTTGTTTTCGTCCTTTTGAGTATGTAATCAGTAAAAGTCCATTCTTGTAACCTTTTGGGGACCAAAAGGTCCTTTAGTGGGGAGGTTGATCCATATTTGGATCCAGGAGCTTGATGGGGCTCAGAAAGGCCTAAAAATCAATGTTCTCATAATGGCTTCAAAATGGACATGTGTGTATGCCTCGTCAATATGAACCCAACACAACTTGAGCAGGATCAAACAAACATCGTATGCTCATGATATCACGTTCTGTTTGTTTTTCCAAACAAGCAAAAAAATGCTGACAGTATAGTTCGTATAGTGCCAAGTGGCAGCCGTTTGTACATGTCGTACAACTGATGTGGTAGAATAGTTGGCGCAGATGTGGCAGGGTTTGTACAACTGATGTGGCAGGCATAATCAGCACTAATGTGGCAACTTCTAGAGATGACATGTGGCAGTGGTGACTAGGCGTATGGATGATGATGTGGTAGGTACAGTTGGACCAGTCGGGGAGTGACATGTGTCACCATTACAGTGGTGACACATGGCACATCCATATGGATGATGTTGCAGTTCCGTACAATCCATACAGTGACGTGGCCCTACAATAGATGGACAGGTGGTGTATGGCTTGCTGACGTGTCGGACAACTGGGTAGGTGACAGAGCATACAAAATGGTGATGTGGGCCAATCCTAGGCCACCACGTGGCTCAATCAAGTGGTGCCATGTGGCACCCTACGGATGCACAATGACAGTTGGGTAGAAAAAAAATTAGGTTGGTAGGTTCGAACCTCCGACCTCCTCGAGCGCCAACAACTTCACAATTGGGCACCAACCAATCAGGCTGCACGTATTACTTGTTGGGGATTCAATGCATGGTTGTTTTAAATTTGACAAATGGTGCATGGTTGGTTAGGCCCCAGTTGGCAGGGAGATAAGCCCTCGACTAGGGGCCTACATAACATGGCTAGCAAAAATGGAGGGGGGGCGTGGAGATATGGTATGTGGCCATATGGCCCATACTGCCAACGCACACTAAAGACCCAGAGCTTATCCCTTAGCGCCTAGCCCAAGAGCACGCAGAGTGTGCCCATAGGACCAGGAGATAACACAATAGGTGGTTTCACCCTATTCAAAAGCATAATGTGGGATTTTAACTTAGTATATGGATTTTATTTAATTAATTCAGCTATTTTTGGAGGATTTTGCCCATTTTGGGGGGATATTGGGCCCTTTTTGAGGCCAGATCTTGGGGGGAAGTTGGGAGATGGTTACCAACTTCATATATATATAAATCGTGCCTTCTTGAGGCCATGGGGAGATTGGTGGTGTTTTAGAAAAGTTTTATTCTGCTGGATTGTTGAGCCAAAGGCCATTTTTATGCAGGGAAGCTATTGAGGAGCGCACCTTTGTGGGCCATTTCTGAGAGCTCCATTCATCCGATTTGGATGCCATAAATTTTGGTGGGTTCATGAGATCTGGTAGAACACGACTAGATCATTTTTTTAACATTTTGGTACTATCATGATGTACTTGTAAAGCTTTGAACAGAAATAAGCAAAGCCCACTGAGACAAGGCCCGAAGACGTAGGCGAGATTGTCGAACTCCGTTATCACATTGGTGTTATTGTTTGTTGTTGTTTATGGTTTATTTCAGATATGAACATGTGTATATGGCTATCATAAATTCTTCCTCTTTCTTTAAGATTCCTAATTTGTTAATCAATACATGCATAATAACTCAACCATAGTCGTGTAAAAGATCTTTTCGGATCAGAGGGAGAGACCATTTGAGAAACACCATTATTTAAGAGGTTGTAGGATCATTAGGTTGTTTAGGGGTTCATGGTCAAGAATGTGACATGTCCGAACATTAATTTTCTCTCCATTCCATGGGGCCCGAGAGAGTTTGGCTTTGATTAGAGGGGGGACAGTTTTTAGGAGGCACCAAATCGGAGAACCAGGGAGGGAGGGGGTGGAACCGTGGAAACAACACGGCCTGGAAGAGTGGAAATATTTATTTAGAAGTGTTGTTTTCCACCAATATGGATTACCTGAAAATAAGTTCCAAGCAAGTTTATCTCCCAATGAGGTATTCATTAGTGTTGGGTCCCTAATGGCCAACCCTCCTTTATTAAGGGGTTGACAAACTTGTTTCCAGTTTAGAAGACGAATTTTTTTTGTATTTGTTTTCCCACCATCCTAGAGGAAGCTTCTGAGCACTCTGGATATTTTGTCCAGGACACCTTTGGGGGCTAGCAGACCTGAACATTGGAAAATGGAGAGGGAAGAGAGAACTGATTTTATAAGAACAAATTTCCCTGCAGGATTGAGCCAACAACCTCCCCAATTTTGAATTCTTGCTGAGATTTTTCCAATGACTTCTTTCCAAGATGGAGAACCATATGTGATAAGAAATATTGGCATTCCCGAGTATTTGAAGTAGTTCCAAGTTGTGATAATAGGGAAACCAAAAATTCTCGCTATTTGATCTTTTAAGTGCCCTGGAACATGCCACCCATAAATCCTGCATTTAGATATTTTTAGTTTACTGCCGGAGGCTGCAAGGAAGGAACTGAGAAATTTCCGAAAGTGTTTGGCGATACATATAGAAGATGATACCAAGAGGAGGGTATCATCTGCAAATTGTAAGTGGTTTATTTCCTTGACCCCTCTCTCTATGAGTAAGCTAGGGAGTTTTCCCTTTATTCATTCTTCCTCGAGTTTACGACTGAGAGAGTTTGCTAGGAGAATGTAGAGAAAAGGGGAAAGGGGACAACCTTGGTAAAGGCCTATGCTGGCCTTGAAGAATTTTGAGGGACGCCCGTTGAGGAGAGGGGAGATCCATGGCACGCTAATGCAAGCTATGATCCAATTAATTAAGTTTTCAGAGAAACCATACACTTTGAGGACTGAGAAAAGGAAGTTGTGTTTGACCTAGTCAAAGGCATTTTCCATGTTGAGTTTAACAACCATTCATGGAGATTTATATTTCTTTCTAGAATGGATGGATTCCTAGACTAGCACAATATTGTCTGTTATCTTCTTTTCCTTTAAAAAACCACTCTGATTTTCTGAAATCAACTTTGAAAGTAGGGGATTGATCCGGGTTGCAATGATCTTGGTGAGGATTTTGTCTGAAGAGTTACAAAGGGAGATAGGACGAAAATGAGAGAAGTTGGAAGGGTTGGACTCTTTGGGGATTAAGGATAGAAAGGTGGAATTAGTTGCTCCGATTTTCTGTTTGTGTAGGGTATATTTTAGCATTTTCTTCAGATCCTGTTTGATAATGTCCCAAAAGGAGCGATAGAATCTGATTGGGAAGCCATCATGTCCAAGATCTTTGTCAGGATCCAAGCTTCAAATTGCTTTATCTATTTATTCTTATGTTATATCCTTGACTAATTGGTTGTTTTCATGCTCTGAAAATATACTTGGGATGTTGGAAAGCATGTCAATAACATGTGCATTTGTTTCTTCACCGATTGGATGCCGATATAAGTTATTGAAGTGGTGAAAAACATCCTCTTTGACTTGGTCAAAGGAGTTGAGTTGCTACCCTATATTTGAGGTAATGGAGGTGACTGTATTTTTTTTCCTTCATGATTGAGCTTGCTTGTGGAAGAAGGAGGTATTTGAATCGCCTACTTTTATCCATAGGCTTCTGGATTTTAGTTTCCAGTGTTCTTCTTCTTTGTGCAAGGTGTGTTGAAGATGTTGTTGTGCCTCTTTTTCTTGATTCAACAGTGTTTATGTAACCATTTTTTTTTCGATATGGAGATGAACTTTCTTGAGCTGCTCTGTTTTTTTTTTCTTTTCTTGTTGGGGTGGAATAAACGAGTTTTTCACCCATTCTTTGAGAGTTTGTTTGACTTCTTTGAGCTCGCTTTCCCAAATATAGATAAGGGATCCAGAGAAGGGGATGGTCCATGCACTTTTAACTAGAGGAGGGACAACTAGGTTATCCAACCAAAGTTGGTTGAAACGAAAAGGGAGGGGGACTAAAGTTTTGAGGAGTCTAGAAGGAGAGAGAGATTGGTTTATGATCTGAGACTGTGGAAGGGAGGATGAGAGAGGAAATGACCTTTCTTGAGTATGGTGAGCTTGTGAGTGAGGATATTCATTTCCTTGTTGCATTGATCCTTGTGTGCCCTCCTTGGAGGGATCGTCTTCGTATGACTCGTCAGCTAAGCCGACTGAGGGTGGGGCTGAGGGAGGAGGAGGGTCCAAAACTATAACTAGGGGAATTTTATTTTGAGGAGGATTCTTTGAGCGAATCAAAGGAGTTATGGATGGGAGAGGGATGGGGTTTGGAGGGAAAAGAAGGGACTTTTTTGGGAGGGGATTTCAGAGGGGGGTTTTGACGCAAGGGATCAGGGTTGGGAAGGGGACCAAAGGGCCCCAAACGAGAGTCAGAGATTTTGTCGATATTTACTTTCTTCCGGACATGTTGCCATCCATATTCTTGACGTGCTTCATTGAATTCTAAGGATTTCTTATTACTGGGGCAGTTCTTTACAAAATGTCCATATTCGTGACAGGAATTACATTTCAACGAGAGATGCTCACAGTCTAGTTTCTGTATGTGGGTCCAATCATCTAGATTTAGTTTGATTTCTTATGGAATCCCTTTTTCCAGATCTACTTCCACACATATCCTAGCACAAGAGTACATTCCAGATCTACTTCCACACATATCCTAGCACAAGAGTACATTCCAGATCTACTTCCACACATATCCTAGCACAAGAGTACATACTAGATTTAGGTTCTGCCCTTTGGTGATGCAACTTGGATTCCTACTATATGAATGTGTCACACCTTATTTCCCACCAGTCTCAACATCAAATTTGTAGATCCAATGAGGCGTCCTCTAAAAAATCACTTTAAAGTTTGGTACCAGCAACAAAAATATTTTTGGTCACATAGTTAAGACCAAGGTTCTCGGAAGTTACCAACAAAAGGAATCGATGTAGTCTAGTTATGTTGGCATATTCAACCTTTTGCAAAGGAAGGAGGTCTCACCTGAAGTGTAGCTGAGACTTATGTGGTGAAGTGAGATATAGCTTTTGCACCTCTTAGATATATACATTAAAATCAAAGACATTTAATGAAAATGATCAAATACAAAATAGACAGGAAGGAAGTAATTACACAACAAAATCATGGATCCATGCACAACATAACAAATCAATAAGAAAACAAATTTTAGGGCCCAAAACAATCCATTATATTATCAACAACATCATCAAACTATCATACATCACATGTGTTTCTCATACATCTTCTTTCTCAATGAGATATAATCCCTTACGCCCATTATAGACTCTAACCATTACTGTAGAAGCACAGTAATACCAACAAGGACCAATACAATATGTCTTAACGATTATGTTAACCCGATCCCAACCCTAAATGATGATAACAATAGAGACAATATCACTTTCTTGCTCCTATTCACTCATTCACCTGTTAACCTTTTTGTCATCACATTGTCTTCTTATTTATACTTTTTCTTTTCCTCTTCTTGGATTCCTTCTTCTGCTATCTTCTCGGCTTCCTAGTGGCACCTGATTCTTTTGGCCTTTTTCCATTGTTTTTTCGACTGATGCATGGTGATTTTGACTTTTTTCGTTGATGTTATACTTCCAGTTAGCTCTCAGTTCTTCTAATTGTTTCTGCTACTTTTGATCTTCTAGCTGACATGCAACACTTTCCCAAAATTTGGGAATTTCCAAAAATAGAGGGCCCAACATGGACCTACCATCCCTAGTTACTCCCCGATGGCTCACACCTGCAACCAATACTTTGATAGCCGCATTGTTTCCTTGGACAAATCCAATGAGAAAACCAAGAAAGATATCTCTAAACTTAATTCTAACATTCCTTCCATCAATTCTCGGCTCCACCAACTTGACACCATCAATTCCTAGCTCACGAACCTAGAAGAACTTCCAACAATAGTGAAAAAATTGATATTAAGTTTTAACCTATCCTGAGATCCTCTCTCTTTTGCACCAACTTATAACCCAGAAGGAAATGAATCCTCCCATTCCATTCCCTTTCATGGCCTTTGAGTTGGTGTTCATTCCCTTTCACCCTAGACCCCCCAATCCTCTATTGAACACCAACTCAAAGGCCTTTTCTATAATTGTGATGATAAATATTTTCCAAAGCACAAGTGTAAAGAATATAATCTTTTTATGGTCATTTCTAAGGATTTTTATGACGAGGATGTAATGTTTCCCCCATTGAAGAAATACCCCAAGAAAATGATCCTACTCCGCCCTTTGATCCTCCAATAGTTGAACCACTTATTACATTGAAATCTCTCATTGGATTCTTCACTCCCCAATCCCTCAAGTTAATTTGATACATTAAGCATCAAAAATTCATCATTCTAGCCGATAGTGGCATCACCCATAATTTTATTCATTTTTGCATTGCCCAAGAAATCTATTGTTATATCCGTGAAATCAACAATTTTCAGATCATGATTGTCAATGGAGGTTCCATGAAATGTGGGGGGCGTTATGAAAATGTGTGCCTACAAATTGGTCAGTATCACCTGAAATCTCATATGTTTTCTATCGACATGGGTGGTTATGACATTATGCTTGGTGTTGAATGATTATGCACTTTTGTCCCTGTCACCATCAATTTTAAGGACTTAACCATGCAATTCCAATAGGAGGTACAATAGTATAAGTTCCAAGGCATCACTTCAAGCTCCCTTTGGATCATTAGTTCCCACCGTATGGAAAAGCTACTAAAAAAAGGTCATTCTGGAATTATTTCCCAACTCCATTCCATTCAAGAAGTTGAGACACCCTTTATGCGCCCCGACCTCCAATCTATACTCTCCCAACACCAATTTTTTTTTAACACTCCCCATGGACTTCCCCCTTCCCACAATGTCCATGACCATTCCATTCCTCTAGTACCAGGAAATGTTCCTCCCAATCTTCACCCTTATCATCATCCCTTTTCCCAGAAAAATAAAATTGAGAAGATTGTTGAAACGTTGCTAGAAGTGGGTGTTATCCTTCCTAGTACCAACAACTATTCTTCCCCTGTAGTCACAGTACTCAAGAAAGAAATCACTTGGCACACGTGTCTTAATTTTTTTTCCCTCAACAAACTCATAATTAAAGAAAAATTTACATTCCTATCATTGATGACCTTTTGGATGAATTGAGTGGTGCTTAGTACTTTACCAAAATAGATATTTGTTCTAGATACCACCATATATGTATGAAAGAAGAAGAAATTATGTTGATTCCTGGAAAAATTATTGGCAATCAATGTGGAGAAATTTCCCAATCAAGACCCTAATTAGGCCTATACTCGTTTTGGATGGAAATCCTCACCGGTATGTGAGCCTGGTTTCCACTAAGGGGGATTTTCTCCTTGAAAGGAGATTTTCCTTGAAGATCTTCTACATTGCTATGAATAAAATATAAAGAGCTAATCTAACTCTATTTTAAGCTACATTATCCTAACTGAGATATAAAAGTAGTTCAAAGTATCTTGGTTAGGAGCAAGAAGAATAACATTTATTGAACATGAGATAAAGATAAGTTGTCAAGCTATAGAAATAGTTCATATAACTTGATAACAATTAAAACAAATACATGTCAACCTTAATTTAGTAAATAGTTACCAAGAAAATAACAGATATGCATACTCACGCCCAACATGGAGGACTAATAGAAATTGAACATGAGATAAAGATAAGTTGTCAAACTAAAGAAATGGTTCACATAGCCAGAAAATAAATAAAAATAAACCAATACATATAGTAATAAACTGTAATGTCCCCCACCTCTTAGAGAGGTGAGGAGGAGACTCAGTGGCCTGGGCACCCCCACTAGGTCATAGTCTCACACTGAAGGGGGGAAAGTCAAGAAGTTAAAAGTTAT
>JZKD02S0058186.1:348947-367781 GCA_000966675.3 Picea glauca | reverse complement strand
TTGAATATATTGTGATCTCCATGTGTTGATGAATCTTGTATGCACTTAAAAACTCAATAAATTAGTAGTAGTTAGTGATTCCAAGAAAGAATTTGGCTTGGGATCATTACATAAACTTAGTAAACAATTACCAAGAAATCACAAATATGCAAACTCACATCCAATAATTTAGTTTGCCCAATTCAAGCCAACAATGAAATATAGCTTATCAATAGTTTTAAACAAACATAACTTTGCATATATCGACAATAGTGCACATCATACAAAATTATACTTATTTGAAACAAAATTTGGGAAAAATAAGAAAAAAGTCTTTCATTATACTCTTTCATTATTGTTTTCCAACCCAAGATACATATGATTTCAAGAGAAAAACTATGGCATTGCTATTTTTTCTTATTGCATCAAGTTTATCCTTCTGCCTCCATTTTCCAAGTCTTGCCTCCACCTACCTTATCAAAACAATGCTCTTTTTATATACAAAATAATCATTCCTATGCAAAACAAATGAGTTGGAAATATCCTCTAAACTAGCTCTTGCTTGGTTATGCTCCTTTGAAAAAATATAATCACTCAAAATCCTTGCAGTTTCATCTTGTTGCATCTTTAATGGTGCCAATAAATCTGTGATCTGGTGATTTAAATGATTCCTCTTGACATGATCACAATATTTGTGATCTATTTGGCATCTTTGCAACTTGGAAAGATATTATTGCTCCATGCAAATGTAATATGATTGCACCCCTTTTAATATTCTGATCTATACCTAGGTGATCTATCATTGAACCAACATAAAACCCATTACTTTCTCTCACTACAATCTAATGCCAAAATTCTCAATCTTCTACTTATCACCATGAATTGGTTGCTTTTATTTTTTAATAGATCCATGTCACTTTTACTGCGAAAAACCCTCGGTAGCAATACCCTCTTTTCCATCGATTAATTTCTAGCTAATATCTTTCATAAGCTCTGGCATCTCCTCGGGTTTTGGTGATAAATCGCCCTACAATATCGTGGATTTATTCTACATCATTCTTGTAATCTAACTTTCAAGCAATTTGGTGCAATCTTCCTCTTGACTCACTTACCCATGCTGGTTAAAGACTCGATAGTGTGGGTGGTGTGGCCTGGTGGCCCGATGGTCTCTTGTTTTCATTCCATCTTCCATATGGTTGTTAATTTTCACACCAATATCATTACCTTCAATTACCTTGTGGAACTTCTTTGTGATGTATTGGGAAGATATCCCATCCATGTGTTAATTGATATCTTGAGATCTCTTCTACTATTCAATTAAGAATTAAAGGCAAATTTCCAATACATATAGGCTCGAAGCCATTACAACATACTCATTATGAGTTTTATTCATGTCATTATGAAAATTGAACCTGAGTGGGGAGGATAACAATCATTCCTCACAACCATCCAAGCTACATTCAATTCTTTCTGTATGGTTTTACATAAGTTTAGTCCAAGTCATGGAGTTATATGATAACAAAATACATGGAAAAAATTGAAAGCCAAATATGGGTTATATCATTTTTTTTCTTTCTTAAATATGACTCTTCGTTCATGCATTTATTCCCTCTTTAATTCACAAGAATAAACCCAAGCCAAACCAAAAACTTGAAAAAGATCTTATGTAACACCCTGTTTCCCCCAGTCTGTAAAAATAACTATACTGGCCAAGTATTGTGGCAAACTCAGAAATGTGAATGTGTGATGTGAATGGACCTTGTGAAAGAGGTCGATGAATGTGAATAATATTCTGAATATATATTGCAAGACTGCGAGAGGGGATGTGCTAAAAAAGAGACCATGATGGCTAAAGAAAGGTGGTGGAAGGCACCTGGAAAGGTGGCATTAACTTCCACCGAAACCAATACTGTATTTGGACTTCACTGTCCTGGAGAACCAAGAGCAGCTCCCTGGCCCCGAATTAAATGACTCACCAGGTTGGTAGGTAAATGGCTCCTCATGAGTAATGAGGGATGGGGGTGAACTGCCCATCCGTAGAGTCCTCAGACCTAACAACCGTGAGGAAAATCGTGCCACACGCAACCTCACCGAAAGGAGAAAAGGCAGGAAGAGTGGGCGATCAAGGGGAAATCATGAGGGAAAGAAGAAGAAGAACTCTGGAAAAATATAGAGTGAGTGATAGTGGAGAAGAAGGAGAGTAACCTTCGTTCTCGGTCACTGGAAAACAAAGACTCAGTCTCGCTGCATCGTGGTCTTAGCTCGAGGTGGCTAGTGGTAAATCCGTTGGGAGTTGTTGAGCCTATGGTTGGGTGGAAACGAGCACCCCTCTCAGCAGTTGCAATCACATCGGGTGTTATTTCTGATAAATGTTTTACATCTTGCATCTTGAAATTTATATGTTGACATGTATGCTCATAGTCTGTGCAGTTTATGAATGGTTTGAGTATAAGACTGTCTGTGTGGTGTTTTGATCAGAAATGGTGGTTGCATACTTTTATTGGAAGGACCACATATGGCTTATGTTTATAGATAGATTTATATATATATATACCGATCTAATTCAGACTTCAAGTCTGCTTTCGGGAAATCTATACCCTTATTCATCCCCAGGAATACCTGGAATCGATCTCTCCACAGAGATACCCTTATTGAAAATCTTACCAAGAACTTGAAGAGGATTTGAAGGCGCAAGTCTTAGTAATCCTGTATGAGGAAGAATGGGCCTCTCAAAATCCTGAAATAGCTACGTAGGGATAAGTATCGATTGATGAGCGAGATCCTATCGGAAGATCTGTGGTCATTCACGACCATTAGATTGGAGGAAGAAACAAGGGCATTAGATGCCTTAACCCTTTTCCTTTACCTTTGTGAGTAGCAAAGAAATCAAGACCGTAGATCCCCAAGGTCCATGGGAGTATCTAGATCGTTGGTTTTTCCACGTCCAGGGAGCAGTGGGAGAGTGCACAAAGCGGGACAGATCTGAACTGTCAGATCTTATTTAGAAAACCCAACAACCGTTGGATCTGTCAGGAGAAGCATGAGGGTTAATCCCTCATGAATAGAGGCGAAAGTCCCGAAAGAGGAGTTGGTATCGGGATTTCAGACTTCGGGATTTCATAGGTCTCGTTGACAAGAGATCGAGACACTCCATGATGGAAGTCCCGAAATAGATCTGGACCGTCCGATTAAGGGAGGCCACGTGTTGCGAGATCACCCATTTCGAGAAATCAGAAATTAGAAATTCAAGAGTCCCGTTGACAAGAGTTTGGGCTCTCGTATTGATAAGTCTCGAAAGAAATAGGATGGAGGTCTTATGAGGAGTGGTCACTTGGATCAAGGCATAGCCAGGAGGGCTAATGTGACAAAGGCCATTTCGAGAAATCGGAAATCAGGAATTCGGGAGTCTCGTTGACAAGAGTTTGGGCTCTCGTATTGATAAGTCCCGAAAGAAATAGGGTGGAGGTCTTATGAGAAGTGGTCACACTGGCCAAGGCATAGCCCAGGGGGATAATTGTTGATCGAAGCATGTTTGACACTTCGGCATTTGGGGTTTCGCAGAGTCGAAAGACTCGACTCGCTTATATCACCGAGTCGCGAAATGTGAAAAGGAACCTAGTTGTTTGGCCTGTGGTCATAATCAACGATCCCATGGAGGTGGGAAAAAGGGAAGATCTAGCCTGCGCTAAGCCCCATAGGAATTCGGGGATTATGTCCCTCAGGAAAAGGCGAAAAAAATTATTATGCCATAGTGGGTGTGTGACAAATTGGTATCAGAGCATGGTTACAACACTTGGCCTACTTGGGCTCATGAACAAGTTGCACAGAAGCTCTGTTCGGAACACTCCTAAAAAGACTAACCCCTTGTCTTAACCTTCCTAATAAAAGGACAAAGTTAAGGATGAAAAACCCCTATTATGTGTGTACATGTGAAAATATGAATTATGTATTGGTTATAAATAAATATAAATATTGACTAACAACCAACGTTTTTCCCTTTTGCACACAAGCAAAAGATCAACCGCGAGAAATTATCAACACATAGTATGGTGACTCACCATGAAGTGGAAGAGGGCTCCCACAATAGAGATGAAGAGTCTGATGAAAGGAGGGCTATACGGACCCCTCCAGATCTAGCCGAGACTGTGAGGAGTCTCATGGTCGAATTACAAAGTTACAAGGCTAACAATGAAAGTATGATGAGAGAACAAGAAAAGAAAACAGAAATTAATGCAGTTTTATTGCAGAGTTTATCCGATCTACAAATACAAATGTAGCATGAACCTAAAACTCAGAAACATGGTCATATCAGTGGCCACACTAAGAGGAGCACCTCGAAAAAGTTCCACCCCAGAGGTAAAGGACAAGTGTCGGATGATTCCTCTGAGAAGGAAGCCGGCGATTCAGAGGGCTCTTCTACCAGCAGAACCAGTTCCTATCGCCGAAGGAAACAGAAGAAACAAAAGTCTTCCAAAGGTCAAAAATTCAAAGAATTCAGAAAAGCCAAACCACCCTCCTTCGACGGTGAAATAAAGAAGGGAGAGGAGGCAAAGGCCTGGCTTCTTGGACTAAAGAAGTATTTCAGAGTCCATGACTTTTCAGAAAATATGAAGGCCCGAGTGGCCACCTTCAACTTGAACAGAAAGGCTTCCATTTGGTGGGAAGACCTTAAGAATGTGAGAGGGGTTCGCGAAGAGGACCTGTCTTGGGAACGGTTTGAGAAATACTTCCAGAAGAAGTATCTGTCGGAAAAATATTTTGACAAAAAGACTAAAGAGTTTTATGAACTCAAACTGGGACAACTCACTATAGACGAATATGTCAACAAATTCTTCGATTTGTTAAGGTATGTACCCTATATAAAAGTGAAAAAGGAAAAGGTGCAACGCTTCATCAGTGGACTACCTAAGGACTATCGAAACATAATTGAATTTGATGAGCCAAAGACTCTAGAAGGCACTATTTGAAAGGCGACCTATTGTCATGAACAGTTTGGGCATCGAGCAGAACCTCGCGAAGGATGGAAACAGAAGAATAGTTCAAGATTTCAGAAAAGGGGAGTTAAATCCCCAAGATTTAAGAACTATAAGAAGAACCCAAGAATGAGCTTCCCAGCCCGGAGTATGCACCAGCAGAGTTTTCCCTCCTTGAGCAGAAATAAAACTTTTGGACCCATATAAGTGAAGATTGATAACCCAAAGAGAGAACCTTTGAAATGTTGGGGTTGCGGGGAAGAACATCTATTGAGAGACTGTCCACACCGACAACAGAATAGTCGGAGGATTTATAACATCTAGAAAACTACCATCGTCAATGATGTGGACAAGAGTGTGCCACAAATTTATGTAGCCTTGGATAATAACCAAGCCGACCACCAAGCTTCAATAGTGGAAATAGAAGGTATGATTTCCAACCATCTAGTGTCTGTTTTAATTGACCCTGGTTCAAATTTGAGTTATATAGCCCCTAAAGTTGTTGATAAGTGTAAACTATAGCCACAAAAACATACCATGCCATGTTGGTACAGTTAGCCACTGGCACCAAAAGAAGGGTAGGAGAGGTTAAAGCAATCTACCAATTGATGTTGGGTAGGTTCCCCACCCAAACAACCCTTAACTTACTACCCCTGGGATCGTATGATTTGCTAATTGGTATGGACTGGCTAGCCGCCCATAAAGCCAAATTGGACTGTTACCATAAAACCTTAGAATGTGTAAGTAAAGAAGGGAAAAAGATAACCCTTCAAGGGAGTCAAAAACCTGTCTTGGTCAGACAAATATTAGCTCTGCAAATGAGAAAGTATTGTTGAAAGAGATGTCCCCTATATGAAATACAGGTGTTGAAAACAATCGAAGGTGACAAACCAAGCCTTGACGATCACCCTATCCTGAGAGAATACAGAGACGTGTTTTTGGAAGAGGTATCGGGTTTACCTTCGAGAAGGGACATTGACTTCTCGATAGAACTTGCACCAAGAGTGGTGCCGGTGTCTAGGACACCCTACCAGATGAGCATACCCGAGTTAGTTGAACTCAAGTTGCAATTAATAGAAATGATGGATAAAGGCTATATTCGACCCAGCGTGTCTCCATGGAGAGCACTAGTCCTGTTCGTGAAAAAGAAGGATGGTACCCTTAGAATGTGTATAGATTATAGGCAACTCAATAAGGTAACCATAAAGAACAAGTACCCCTTGCCCAGGATCGACGACCTGTTCGATCAATTGGGGGGTGCGTCTATTTTCTCAAAGATTGATTTGCGGTCGGGATACCATCAAGTACGAATCAAGGGTGAAGACATCCATAGAAATGCCTTACGAACGAGGTATGGTCACTATGAGTTTGTGGTAGTTCCATTTGGGTTGACCAATGCCCCTGCCACTTTTATGTGCTTGATGAACAATGTACTCAGCAAATTCCTAGACAAATTTATGCTTGTTTATATTGACGATATATTAATTTAATCCAAGAACAGAAAAGAGCATGAAGAGCATCTTAGACTTGTGCTGCAAGTGCTAAGAGAACATCAGCTCTATGCCAAATTCAAAAAATGTGATTTCTTCCAGAAGAAAATACATTACTTAGGCCATGTTCTCTCCGAAGAAGGAGTAGCAGTAGACCCTGACAAAATCAGGTCTATCATGGAATGGCCTACCCCAAAGGATGTTTCGGACATCAGATCCTTTATGGGATTAGCAGGATACTATAGGATATTTATAAAAGGATTCTCCAAGATTGGTTGTCCAATCACTACCCTCCAAAAGAAGGGGACAAAATTCCTGTGGACATAGAAATGTGAAGAAAGATTTCAAACCCTGAAACATCTACTGACCCATGCACCCATGCTGAAGATCACCAATCCAGAAGCTAACTTCCTCATGTGCACAGATGCTTGTAAGGAATGGATCAGAGGAATCCTTATGCAGGAAGGAAGTGTGATCTGCTATGAATCCCGAAAATTGAACGAGCATGAAGTCAACTATGTGACCCGTGATCTAGAGCTAACTGCCATAGTGCATGCCTTGAAAATGTGGAGGCATTACCTCCTGGGAAGAAAGTTTGTACTTATGACAGATCACTGTGGATTGCGATACTTGTTTGATCAACCAAAGCTCAATGCTAGGCAAGCTAGGTGGATGGCCCTCCTTAGAAATTTTGATTTCAAAATAAAACACATTAAAGGAAAGGAAAATAGGGTGGCTGATGCCCTTAGCAGAAGTATGAAAACAATTCACCTGGCAGTGGTGAGAACCTGCGAGACGGATGTCAAAGAAAGAATCAGAAATGCACAAGAAACAGATCCCTGCGTCTAGACCGTGACCATGTACCTACAACAAGAACCCACAGGAGTAAAATATGAAGGCTACCAGATGATCAAAGGAGGTTTTCTCACTTACAGAAGAAGATTTTGTATTCCAGATTGTGACGATTTGAAGAGGTTCATATTGGATGAACTGCATAAAAGACCCTATTTTGGTTATCCAGGATACCAGAAGATGATCACGGCCACCAGGAAACAATTCTATTGGCTTGGAATGAAGAAAGACATAGTCGAATACTTGGACAAATGTATAGAGTGCCAACAAGTTAAAGCAGAACATCGACACCCAGCAGGGTTATTACAACCTTTACCGATCCCAGAATGGAAATGGGAAACCATCTCCATGGATTTCATCACTAGATTACCAACATCGGCCAAACAGAATGATGCCATTATGGTAGTGGTGGATAAATTGAGCAAGTCTGCCCATTTCATCCCTGTCAAATCCACTTGCAAAGAAATCGATATCGCCCAGGTATTCATGCAGGAGATATTTAGACTACATGGTATGCCAAAAGAGATCATGTATGACAGAGACACGAAATTTACTTCTAACTTTTGGAAATCACTGATGGTTGGCTTAGAAACCAAATTGTTGTTTAGCACCGCCTATAACCCTCAAACCAATGGAAAAACAGAAAGAGTGAACCAAATACTTGAAGACATGCTAAGAAAGCATGTAATGCATCAACCCAAGAAGTGGGAAGACTACCTGCCACTGGTAGAATTCGCCTACAACAACAACTACCAATCATCCTTAAAGATGAGTCCCTTCGAAGTCCTCTATGGTAGACCGTGTAACACTCTAGTTAGCTGGAGTAATCCCATAAACAAGATTTCTTTTGGACCCGACATGTTGAAATAAATGGAACAACAAGTGACTCAGATAAAACAAAACCTGAAGGTCGCTCAGAACCGACAAAAAAGTTATGCCGACCAAAAGAGAACTCCAAGAGATTTCAAAACAAGAGACCATGCATATCTCAGAGTTAGACCCAGGAAGAGTTCTCTGAAAATGGGATCTTGTACCAAGTTGGAATCTCGGTATTGTCGACCCTTTGAGGTTCTAGATAGAGTGGGACCTGTAGCCTATAGGCTAGCACTTCCTCCCATAGTCAAAGCACATAATTTTTTCCATGTCTCATTATTGAAAAAATATGTACACAATGCTAACCATATAATTGATTGGTTTGTGACTCAGGTTGAACCAGAGGGAGAATTTCTACCAAAACCTCAATGCATACTAGACATAAAGGAAACCCCACTCTGGAACCGAACCATTGCACAGGTCAAGGTGCAGCGGAAACATTTTGGCCCATATGAGGCTACATGGGAAATGGAGGATGCCATGAAATGGGCATATCCAATTTTGTTTACACCTGTACATGCATTTCAAGTTGATAGATAGAACATCGAGGACGATGTTCCTTTAAGGGGGAGGGAATTGTAACACCCTGTTTCCCCCAGTCTGTAAAAATAACTATACTGGCCAAGTATTGTGGAAAACTCAGAAATGTGAATGTGTGATGTGAATGGACCTTGTGAAAGAGGTCGATGAATGTGAATAATATTATGAATATATATTGCAGGACTGCGAGAGGGGATGTGCTGAAAGAGAGACCACGATGGCTGAAGAAAGGTGGTGGAAGGCACCTAGAAAGGTGGCGTTAAATTCCACCGAAACCAATAACGTATTTGGACTTCACTGGCTCGGAGAACCAAGAGCGGCTCGCTAGCCCCGAATTAAATGACTCGCCAGGTTGGTAGGTAAATGGCTCCTCATGAGTAATGAGGGATGGGGGTGAACCGCCCATCCGTAGAGTCCTCAGATCTGACCACCACGAGGAAAATCGTGCCACACACAACCTCGCTAAAAGGAGAAAAGGTAGGAAGAGTGGCCAATCAAGGGACAGACGCAAGGGAAAGAAGAAGAAAAACTCTGGAAAAATACAGAGTGAGTGATAGCGGAGAAGAAGGAGAGTAACCTTTATTCTCAGTCACTGGAAAACAGAGACTCAGTCTCGCAGCATCGTGGTCTCAGCTCGGGGGTGGCTAGTGGTAAATCCATTGGGAGTCGCTGAGCCTACGATTGGGTGGAAACGAGCACCCCTCTCAGCAGTTGCAATCACATCGGGTGTTATTTCTGATAAGTGTTTTACATCTTGCATATTGAAATTTATATGCTGACATGTATGCTCATAGTTTATGCAGTTTATGAATGGTTTGAGTATAAGACTGTATGTGTGGTGTTTTGATCAGAAATGGTGGTTGCATGCTTTTATTGGAAGGACCACGCATGGCTTATGTTTATAGATAGATTTATATATATGTATACCAATCTAATTCAAACTTCAAGTCTATTTTCAAGAAATATATACCCTTATTCGTCCCCAGGAATACTCGGAATCGATCTCTCCACAAAGATACCCTTCTTGGAAAGATTACCAAGAACCTGAAGAGGATTTGAAGGTGCAAGTCTTAGTAATCATGTATGAGGAAGAATGGGCCTCTCCAAATCCTGAAATAGCTGCGTAGGGATAAGTATCGATTGATGGGCGAGATCCTGTCGAAAGATCTGTGGTCATTCACGACAGTTAGATTGGAGGAAGAAACAAGGGCGTTAAATGCCTTAACCCTTTTCCTTTACCTTCGTGAGTAGCGAAGAAATCGGGACCGTAGATCCCCAAGGTCCATGGGAGTATCTGGACCGTTGGTTTTTTCCACGTCCACGGAGCAGTGGGAGAGTGCACAAAGCGGGACAGATCTGAACCGTCAAATCTTAGTTAGAAAAACCAATAGTCGTTGGATCTATCAGGATAAGCATGAGGGTTAAGCCCTCGTGAACAGAGGCGAAAGTCCCGAAAGAGGAGTTGGTATCGGGATTTCGGACTTCAGGATTTCGGAGGTCTCATTGACAAGAGATCAAGACACTCCATGGTGGAAGTCCTGAAATAGATCTGGACCATCCGATTAAGGGAGGCCACATGTCGCAAGATCACCCATTTCGAGAAATCGGAAATCGAGAATTTCGGAGTCTCGTTGACAAGAGTTCGAACTCTTGTATTGATAAGTCCCGAAAGAAATAAGACGGAGGTCTTATGAGGAGTGGTCACCTGGATCAGGGCATAGCCAGGAGGGCTAATGTGACAAAGGCCATTTCGAGAAATTGGAAATCGGAAATTCGAGAGTCCCGTTGACAAGAGTTCGGGCTCTCGTATTGATAAGTCCCGAAAGAAATAAGGTGGAGGTCTTATGAGAAGTGGTCACACTGGCCAAGGCATAGCCCAGGGGGCTGATTGCTGATCAAAGCCTGTTCGTCACTTTGGCATTTGGGGGTTCGCAGAGTCGAAAGACTCGACTCGCTTATATCGTCGAGTCGCGAAATGCAAAAAGGCACCTAGTTGTTTGGCCTATGGTCATAATAAACGATCCCATGGAGGTGGGAAAAAGGGAAGAGCTAGCCCGCGCTAAGCCCCGTAGGACTTCGGGGATTTTGTCCCTCGGGAAAAGGCGAAAAAATTTATTATGCCGCAACAAGTGTGTGACATCTTAAAATAAGACATAACATTCATAATGTGTCACAAAGGTCATCAATCAAGGTTGTGAATGAATCCAACATAAAAACTTGTTTAATAGATACAACTTTCCTCATTCTATGTCTCTGATTGTGATCCAACTTTCACCAACAATTTTTGGCAAGAAGTTTTCAAACTCCAAGGAACCCAATTGCATCTTATTACCACCTATCATCCCTAGAGTGATTGAAAACTAAAGTTGTTAACAAGCATTTGGAAACATATTTATGATTTTTTGCATCCAACTGGCAAACTTACTGGGATTAGTGGTTTCCTATCACTGAATGGTGGTACATCACACCTTACCATACTACTACTCTCATGACTCCCTTTGAAGCGGTTCACAGGAAAAATCCACCATCATTTCTCTCATACGTTCCACGTGTTTCCATAGTTCAGGAGGTCAACAACACTCTTACATTCCGCGAGGCCATTCTCTGTACCCTCAAAGAGAATTTTGCAAGCATATTAGCATTGTTTAGAACATCAATTTGTTGAAAGGGACCATGTTTTTCTTCATCTGCAACTTTAAAACTAACATCACTCAAAGATGCACACTGTAAGAAACTCACYSCTAAGTTTTATGGTSCTTCTATAAATCTCAAGCRAGTGGGGCCCATGGCCTATCGTTTAGCTCTTCCCATTCACTCTAAGCTCCATCATGTTTTTCATGTCTCGTKCTTAAAGAAAGTGATYRGAACTAAGTGYTAGACTCAAACCAATCTCCYCGAGTTGGATGAAGAAGGATCCATTTGGTTGAARCCAYATGMATTTATGTACCAACACGAGCGTTGTCTCCATYAACACACCAACAAGGAYRTTTTAGTTCAATGGAAGGATATACAAGYAGAAGATGCCACYTGGGATCCAAHTACYATTCTACAATGTTKTTATTMTCTATATTTTGTTGCCCTGGTATTTGATGCAATATTTGTGTTTTTGTTTATTATAATAGATATGGTAYCTTACAYGCCTCYTKCCAACCCCTAACAACTAATATTGAATCTCTTTATTGACATGAATCACAACTTAAGACAACATCRAGTGGCAGGAGGTGAAACAATTTTGTTCTAGGCACCTCTCYGTGAAACTTGCATTGATGACTTACTTAGGCTCTAAGATTCCCAATAAATTCTAATTCCACAAGATTTAAGTGTTTTGGTTGCGTATCTTCTACCGACATTGACAATAGCTACACTCCACTTGTCAAGTCTGATAATTAGGTAAATTCAAGAAAAGATATCAGAAGAAGGGTCATTCAAATTTCTAAGCAAGTACACTTTGCTTGGGGAATCTTTTTCTTGAAGACGAATTCATTATCCAACTTTGACCTAAATGTTGTACCCAACCGCTAAACAATTCACTACAATGCCCAACTTCATGACAAGCATAATGAGTTTCACTTCCGAATACATTTTTCAACCCAAAGGGGGACTTGGCACTACAAGGGAATTCATAGGACTATGATACATTCAAGATGACAAGTAGGCCAACCATAAATTTAAAGTGGAAAACCTCACACTGGCATGCCACTTTCTAAGGGCATCCTTTCTATGTTGTGGCACAAAGCTACCCTCCAAATTTAGCCTTACCTGGGTATGAAGTCACTAATGATGCATCTTCAATAGATGAAGGGATTGAAGTAATGTACGATAACATGCACATAATAGAGCTCTAGAAAATTAGTGAACCAAGCATACATGAGTTATTCATACATGAGGTCGGGTGATATGAGTTATTCAAAATATTCATCATATAAATTCTTAATGATATGATGTACTATATATGTTATTCAATATCTTACTCATTCCATTTTGTTATTATTCAACATCTTCATCGCTAAAAAATGTTACTTTGTTACTATTAGAATTTATAATGATGTAAATTTCAAAGTATCAAGTTCATCTAAAATATATATAGATATATAATAATTATCATCTAAAAATTTGAGGCTCCAAAGTAGATCCATCTTAACTACAGATCTATCATGGGTTGAGAGGGATCAAATCCCTCGAGGTGCAAATCATTCCTCAAGTTTTTCTTTCTAAAAGGAGGTTTGCACCTAGAGGGATTTGATCCCTCTCAACCCATGATAGATATGTAGTTAAGATGGATCTACTTTGAAGCCTCAAATTTGAAGCATCAAATTTTTAGATGATAATTATTATATATCTATATCGAAGTGCAAATCATTCCTCCGCCAGAAGCCAGAAGCAAGCCGTCGCCGCCAACAACACCTAAAATTGTGGGTATTTTGTTTAAATGCGTACTCTTACTCAATGATGTGGTCCCCGGATTATTAGCTAGAGCTTCCGCAGTGGACGGTGACCGAAAGAAACTATATATTTCATATCTCACTATGCAGCTTCCCATGTAACACCGAACTCCTTTACATTCAGGATACTCTTTCGAAATATAAGTGGTTACTTCTGTTAAACAGCTTTTGCAGTTGTCAGTAGACATATCTCTTCTGCACTGGACCAGAGCAGAAATCTTTGGACTGAGGTTATTACTTGTTCTGGAAGCATATAGAGTACTAGATCCATACATTGCTTTAGCTGACAAATCGTTGAATAGGTCCTCAAGATCCCTACGAGACCTCCGGGCTGGAGACTGGAATTGTGGATGGAGAGAGGGAAGTTGGATAGATGGAGGAGGTGCCATGTGGATGGAGAGAGGGAAGTTGGATAGATGACAGGGGAAGAGGGAGGTGGTAGGTGGAGAACAGGTGGCAGCGAGGAGGATGATACCAAAGGTGACACGATAGGCAAGGGGCCCCACAATAATAACACATCATTTCCGACCCTTCCTCTTTCATTAAAGATAGGGTGGCAAAGGGGGGCTGGAAACGCCTGAGCGTCGTTGATCTAGGCGCCCCGATCCTGATCATTGGAGAGTTGTGCGCTCAATTCCGAAACCCCCCCGATTAAAGGAAGAAAGGCAAGGGGGGTCTGGAATGAAGCCTCAACCATTGATTTAGGCGCCCCGATCCTGGCCGTTGGAGAGTTGCGCGCTCAATTCTGGACCCCCCCCCCCCGATTAAAAGCATAAAGGCAAGGGGGGTCCAGAATGAAGCCTCATCCGTTGATTTAGGCACCTCGATCCTAGAAGCCCAGATCCATGGTCCCTTTAAGTCTAATGCGCCCGAGTTTCATCGATGGATGGACGGCTGAGATGACTTCAACGCTTTCACTATGAAAATCCCGAAAGGCCCCACCTGTGGCTCAGATCTTGCGTTGCGTTTCCTTCAGATGAACGACCAAGATGGCTTTGTCATTAAAAGGGGGTTGCCTCCATTCCCGGGCTCGCTTAACATGACCTGGCGCTAGGACCGTGGGCTCAGTTTTGAAGGGCGCTTATCGACGTTTCAGGGTTCGGGGTTTCGAGATGTAGAACGACATGAAACCCTCACCCTTTGAACTCCCAAATGTCGAAATGATGACGTGACTAGATCTTGCACCACACATCCTTTGGATGGACGACTGATATCCTTTCTTGGATGTAATATAGACGCTACCCATCGCGCTAATCCCTGCGCAACTCTGCTAACCGCGATTTCCCATCGACCGTCGATCTGCTCCTATGGATGAATCTGGGCCGTTGACAACATAATTTCGCCCGCTCACTTGATTTTTAGCCTGAAATGGGGCTTTACGTGCTACGCTTGGGCATTCTTCGTGCAACCTGCAGACCTGGATGCTCTCGGGCCCAAGACAAGAATTGTTGCTAACAGATACATTGGGAAGACATCCCATCCATGTGTTAATTGATATCTTGAGATCTCTTCTGCTATTCAATTAAGAATTAAAGGCAAATTTCCAATACATATAGGCTCGAAGCCATTACAACATACTCATTATTAGTTTTATTCATGTTATTATGAAAATTGAACCCGAGTGGGGAGGATAACAATCATTCCTCACAACCATCCAAGCTACATTCAATTCTTTCTGTATGGTTTTACATAAGTTTAGTCCAAGTCATGGAGTTATATGATAACAAAATACATGGAAAAAATTGAAAGCCAAATATGGGTTAGATCATTTTTTTTCTTTCTTAAATGTGACTCTTCGTTCACGCATTTATTCCCTCTTTAATTCACATGAAGAAACCCAAGCCAAACCAAAAACTTGAAAAATATCTTAAAATAAGACATAACATTCATAATGTATCACAAAGGTCATCAATCAAGGTTGTGAATGAATCCAACATAAAAACTTATTTAATAGATACAACTTTCCTCATTCTATGTCTATGATCGTGATCCAACTTTCACCAACAATTTTTGGCAAGAAGTTTTCAAACTCCAAGGAACCCAATTCCATCTTATTACCACTTATCATCCCTAGAGTGATTGAAAACTGAAGTTGTTAACAAGCGTTTGGAAACATATTTGCGAGTTTTTACATCCAACTGGAAAACTCAAAGGGATTAGTGGTTTCCTATCACTTAATGATGGTACAACACACCTTACCATACTACTACTCTCATGAATCCCTTTGAGGCAGTTCATAGGAAAAAGCCACCATCATTTCTCTCATACGTTCCACGTGTTTCCATAGTTCAGGAGGTCGAAAACACTCTTACATTCCGCGAGGCCATTCTCTGTACCCTCAAAGAGAATTTGGCCATGGAATGGAATCACAAAGAAGCAACAATCATATTAGCAATGTTTAGAACATCAATTTGTTGAAAGGGACCATGTTTTTCTTCATCTGCAACTTTATAAACTAGCATCACTCAAACATGCACACTGTAAGAAACTCACCCCTAAGTTTTATGTTCCTTCTATAAATCTCAAGCGAGTGGGGCCCATGTCCTATCGTTTAGCTCTTCCCATTCACTCTAAGCTCCATCATGTTTTTCAAGTCTCGTGCTTAAAGAAAGTGATTGGAACTAAGTGCTAGACTCAAACCAATCTCCCCGAGTTGGATGAAGAAGGATCCATTTGGTTGAAACCACATGCATTTATGTACCAACACAAGCGTTGTCTCCATTGTAATGTCCCCAAGGCCGAGCCCAATTGTAAATCTGATGTATGAAATTAATTGTAAATATGTGTTATAGGCTGGTGAGCCAAGTTTTTATAAGTCGGTGGGCTTATGTGATTGTTAGTCCAGAGAGCCTAAGGGTTGGAGGCCAAGGGCCTGATTTTGTACTTGTATGTATGCAGAACATTTAATAAAATATTAACACCACCATGGGCAGACCAACCACGATGAATGAGTGAAGGGGGACTAAGCATCCATAGGGAGGGTAATGAATTAGGGGCTGGAAGGTGGGAAAATAGGCTAAGTGTTTAGCCTAGGGGGCTTAAGCCTGGGAATAATATTTTATTATTATTCCAAAAGAACATGTGCCATTTATATTTTATCCTAAGTTCCTGACCAAGGGAAGGTGATGCATGTTGGTGGAATGCATGCAGTCTCCAGGGCGACAAGTGTTGACCCTGGTGCATGCGAATAAAATGGCTAGGGTGGACCGTGAGGGGGTTCCTTCTTCCATTCATTCGGACTGCCTGAGGGTGTACGGGCTCTGAGCAGTACGACTAACCCGAGTTCTGCAGAAAACCTTCGTGCATCCCTGTAATCCAAAAAGTCTGTGTCTGGCTCTGAGAAAACCCGTGTATTCCTCTGTTCTGAACCAAAAATTTTGTGTGGTGTCTGGGGAATTCGTGTGCATCCTATGTCTGAAATGGCACTTGTGCGTGAAGCCTCTGTCTCGAAGCCATGACCCTGAACCATTTTTCCATTGCTGAACCTATGGAAAAAGCCGTGTCTGTTTTCCCGTTGGTTGTGTGGCCATGTAGTGTTGGATTGCATGGGAGTCTTGTTGGCCTGTGAGCGATTCTCTCCAGGCGAGAGAGTGCGCAGAGGAAGGAGAGAACTCCTGGATGGAACCCTGTAGCTGCCACAGAGCTCGGAGACTTATGGTCTGGTCCGGTCTGTTGCTATAACCCAAGGCAAGGGAGTTTAGTAGTCGAAGGACTGTCCAAGTGACAAAGAAGGTGTATACTCCTAGGGTGGAACAGGCATGTGGGGAATGAGGGTCTGTGGGCAGTGAGTGTGGGTGGTTCCTGGGAGAGAATTCCTTCCTGTGGCTATATCTTGTTTTCCCTATAACCTCAGCCTAGCCTAGGATTTCTTGTCTCAGGGTGGAGCTTAGTCCCAGCTCGGGGGTGACCCACTGTTGAGCTTAATGAGCAGTGCGGTCTAAGGCTGGGAGGTTTGTGGAAGGCCTGCACTTGGTTGGTGGATTCTACCACTGTTAAAAGATAAGTATCTGATTATGTTTTAATCATGTTTTTCATGACTCTGTTGCTTATGTTATCATGATTTCCACTGTGTATATGAATTAGTATGAAACGCTATTGATTGTTAATTATGGCAGTAACTCGTATGAATACTCTGTGTAGAATGTGTTTAACTTGTTTTAAATGCATGTGATTAATTATTAGTGAGAATGTTGTTATTCCATGTAGTAACACCTACACAATAGTGATTGAAAGGGGTGTTACAGTTTGGTATCAGAGCCAAGGTTTTGACACTGAGCCTAGATGGGCTAGTTGAGTGGTCTTTGGACCGAAAATGCGAGGGGAAATTGGGTCTGGAAGGCCAATTTCGGATCCTGGTTTTCTTCGAAGTGTCAAGTAGTTACTTGACGAGTTTTTAAGCTCATGAGGTATAGCGGCGTTATGAAACCGCAGCCAGTGTGGTATAAGTCCACAGGGAGAGAGGACTCCACACCAGAAGTGATGGAGCTTTAGGATCTGTTCGGGAGGGAAGGTGAACCCTCGTGACCATTAGATCTGGAAAGTGTGCGCGGGGTTTAAATCCCTTTGGATTTGCACAGGAGTGCGGAAATCGTGATACGCAAAATCTTGAATTGGTCAGGACCATCCATCAGAAAGAACGCGTGGAGAGCGATCAGCCTTTCCCTGACGCGTAACTTGAATTGGTCAAGGGTGAGTTCGTGAGAATTCATGAAATGCAAATTCATGATTGGATCATAACCATCGATCTAAGAGAGATCTGGACCGTTAATTGTAGACGTTTTGGGGGATGGGAAGTGAGGAGAGGTGAACACCTCTGAAACCCAAAACCCAAAACCCCGAAATCCCGAAACAATCTACACCGTAGATCGTGGGGAAAAGAGCTTGACCGTTGGATCAAGTAGTTTAGTAGACAGTGATTTTGGGATTTCGACAAATGGAAGTTCAAGATGTGTGGATGCACGAACTTTCGATGCCCGAAACGCTGAAAGGATTTGTGTCGTAGATCTGAGAAAGATCTGACCGTTGGATTTTACTAGGAATGGACGTGGACACATGGAGGTGTACCATGTGCCAGTGGGTCGAGAAGAAAAGTGAGAGTGGTGGGACCCGATGACGTCGTTAAAAGTGGAGTGGACCCGATGACGTCATTAAAAGTGGAGTGGACCCTCATGAACATGTCACATGCCATCGTGGTTGTGGGTGACCACTGTGTTATGTGGGCCCAGAGGGTAAAGTAAATTGGAATTTCGAAAGTCGGGGGTTGGAAAGGAAAGCAAGTTTGAAAGCCTCATGGACCGAAACCCCGAAACCCGAAGTCCCGAAGTCCCAAAATCTCCGAATACAGAAGAATCGTAGCGGATTTTAAGGACGACAACTATGTTGTGGGCCCGGAGAATAAGGAAACCGAATTTTCAGAATTCGTGAATTGAAATGATAAAAGGTTGGGAGTCACTGCAAAATGAACTCCTAGGTGTTGGAAACCAGAAGTCCCGGGTACCGAAAACCCGAAGGCCGAAAACCCTGAAATGCTGAAAATGAAAGTTTTGAAAACCCAAAAATTGCAGAGTTGTATGAGAGCTCAGAAAACTTATTTGAATCGAAATGTCTTTTGTTCTTGTTCGTATTGGCGTATAAATGTTTTGGATTGTTCATGAAGTTTTAATGGCCTGACAAACTTCGAATTGA
>JZKD02S0058186.1:319054-329555 GCA_000966675.3 Picea glauca | reverse complement strand
CTTAAAAACAAAATTTACGGAAAAATAAATTAATTCATTTATAATTAGTTGAATTCATGTAGCTTACATGATCTAAATTTATGAGTGGAAAAAAATGAATAACAGATTGAATACAGTAACAAAGAGATACATAAAAAAACAATAAATATGCAGTGAACAATAACTTCTATTGAATAAAGAAAATAGGTTGAAACTGTAAAACTGCAGAACTAAAAACAACTTGCTCGAATGGTGGTAGCTATCTCTGAGAAGAGATGTCTCTGTTACGCGCATTCGTCAGAGAAAAATAATTACAATGCATCTCCAGAGGCATTTTTAACATTACTCATGAATTCCAAAACCATAGACATCCAAAAACCTAACCCTAGGAGATGAAACGCCAAAATATATGTCGGCCCCGATGGGTAAGTTGGTACCTCAACTTCCCAGGGTCATACATTTTTCATATCACATATATTGTATGCATGTGATAGCCTGTTGGAAAGGTATTTTAGAGAAATACGCATTATGTCGTCAAACTCTAATTCTGTCTACAGTTTGAATGTGGCAAGACTACCAAAAAAAAAAAAAAAATTGTTTAGCGCCCAAAATGGCCCTGGAAGTACAGAAAGATATACTGACATGAAAACTTCCAAAATAAGCCATTTGGAATAGGTTGGCAGCCACAAATCTCCACCTGGATGCTATGTAGGGCTTCAAGATAGCCCTGAAAATGTAGAATCCATATTTACAAAGAAATGTCATCATTACAGAGAAACTTGTTGAACTCAAAACTATCAAGATGAGCTAGTTGGAATAGGTGGGTGGTGGCCACCAATATCCACCTGGATCATTCCTCCCCCCTTAGGAATCAATGGTTTCCATTGTGTTGACTTCCCCCTTCAGGTGAAGAAATTTCTACTGAATTCTTCGACTTCTCATTACCCTTCGTGGGTTGTGGCTTGGACTGCTTATCTTGTGAGTGGCCATCTTTGCTCTATCCCTTGTTTTGTGGGTTGGGGATGCCTTTGCACTACTTCATCTATGATGAGTTTGCAGATCCAAACTCTTTCCTCTTCTACTTAAATTTCTGCTCAATCTTAGCAGCATATCTATAAGCCGCACCTAATGATGTGATGTCCAGAAACTCCATTTTTGTTTGAATGTATTTATGCAGACAACCGTGGTATTTGAGCACCATATGTCATTCAGAGTCTTTGATTCCCAATTTGGTGTGCATGGTATGGAAAATATTGGTGAAATAAGGTAGTGTCTGGTCCCTTTCCTGACACAACGTGGTCCATCTTGTGTACTGGTCGTCGTAGCTTCCAACATGGTAGTATTATTCTTTAATGGCATCCCTGAAGGAATCCCATGTGGGGATTACCACAAATATTGCAGATTACTCTGTGGCCCTTTTCTCAGAGTAAGTATTCCACTAGTCCTTAACATGGGGGATGAACTTGAGGAGTTCAAAAGCAAACTTTTCCCTATCGGAAAAATTGTGGACTAAAAAATATCCTTCGAGTAAATTCAACCAATTATCTACATCATTTTCATCTATCAATCCTTCAAATAATGGAATATAAAAATTTACTTGTACCTTGAAGGGGGTTGCATGACCGCTTTATGAATATGTGTCTCATGTGGGAAGCCGTCGAAGGATATGTGCAAAGTTGTCCATCATTTCGTTCCTTTGTTGTGCAAGGGATTCCTCGAGAAATAGTTTAAAAGGATCTCCTTCTCCATCACCTTTCTTCTCATCCCCCATGAGTTTTTTTCGAGCTCAGTGCGACCGATATTTCAAAGGATCGACTAGTTTGAGTCCCAACTTCTTGTACCTATATCTTATCAGGGACATGTACAAAGAAAAACAATTGAAGAGCAGACCGCTCTGATACCACTGATCCATATTTATGAGCGTAAAGAAATGAATAAAATATTGAATACAATAACACATATATATGGAGAACAACAACATATATCTAGTGAACAATAAATTCTATTGAATAAAAAAAATAGGATGAAACTATAAAACTGTAGAACTGAAAACAACTTGCTCGAATGGTGGTAGCTATCTCTGAGAAGAGATGTGGATGCTACGTGAATTCGTTTGAGTAGAATGATAACAATGAGGCTCCAGAGGCCTTTTTAACATTACTCATCAATTCCAAAACCCTAGAAATCCAAAAAACTAACCCTAGGAGATGAAACACCAAAAGTTATGTGGGCCCCGATGGGTAAGTTGGTACCTCAACTTCTCGAGGTCGTAAATTTTGCATATGACCTTTGTTTAGATGTGTGATAGCCCGTTGGAAAGGTATTTGCGAGAAATACACATTGTGCCATCAAACGTTGACTTTGTCTATAGTTTGATTATGGCAAGCCAAAAAAAACATTGTCTAGGGCCCTAAAACAACCCTGGAAGTACAGAAATATGTACTGACATGAAAACTTCCAAAATAATCCAGTTGGAATAGATGGGTGGCCAACGATATCCACTTGGATGTTGTTTAGGGATTCAGGATAACCCCAAAAGTGCATAACCCACAATTACAAAGAAATGCCATCATTACAAAGAAACTTGTTGAACTCAAAACTATTAAGATGATCCAATTCGAATAGGTGGGTGGTGTCCACCAATATCCACTTGGATCATTACAACTATGAATTAAAACCGATTTAGCCACTATCTTCAACTAAAAAATAGAAGAATCTACAAAATGTTATTAATAAAAAAAATGCATCTAAACAACTCAGTACAACAATATATAAATCGCTTTCAAATACATAGAATTCATGCACAATAATTAAACACATAATTTAACACACAACAAGATAAAACACTTATCTTTTCACAATAGTTGGGCAACTAGCTGCTTGGGATGAACGTTCCAACAAACCATAGACTGACTGTTCCAAATATCAACAGTCAATCACCCCTGAGCTGAGGCTAGAAATCCAAAAAATAGGGTGGTCACTCATAGACCACTCACAACTCATAACACTCTTAACCCAATTGATATTCTCCTACAACTATCCCAATTTTTCCACCAATTCTCTTCCTCTTGACTTATCCAACCCAAGGAATGTACTCCTTCATTGATGTCAGTCCCTCAAGCCTCTCATTCATTTATCATGGTCTCTTAGGCACAGGCAACTGGAATCTCTCAGTTGGGAACTCAAGGGAAAAATTGTTGCTGGGAAAAACTATCAACAAACCAACAAAAACCACTTGCTATTTTAGTGCAACTCACACAGGAGTTCACTCTTCAGGACTGACAACTTGTCTCTTCAATTTTCCAGCTCTAATTCACTCCAATTATGCTCGATATTGATCTGGAATTCACCCTCCATGGATGCATCAACTTCAATCTCAGTTTCCTCCCCACTGCTTGGCTATCATGCACAAACTTGACTAACTAGCAATTATTGTTCCCCACCCATACAAATTTCCTCTCTTTTTCTTGCCTTTATTGACTCACACTCCTCCGCAAGATGATTGTACTCAACCCATAGGTGCCCAATAACTTTGGAATGTGACTACTCACACCCACCCTCATACATGTATTCAATGATTGGCTTAGGGAACACTCAATCAGAAATGGGAAGGTTCATATACAAATAACAAATTTAGGAATATGGGTTAAATAAATATACATGGGTATTTCCCCCCCTTTGGACCCCTCTTGGACATTATCCCAGACACTCCACTCTCTTGTGGATTAATTCATCCCCCATCTCTTGTCCATGTCCCCTTAGCAGCTGGCATCACATTTTTATTAATAAATCAGGAAATACAATTCACATATTACATTGCTTAGCCATAGACACATATTATATCTACATAAGCATAAATTAAATTGGGGATTATAGTGGGGATGTTACATTCCCCCTCCCCTACAATTGTGTGTCATCCTCGGTGTACTCTGTACCAATATACATCTATATGTATGCAAATTTACATCACATAAAATAAAAATTATGCAATTTAACAACTCCAGCAATAACTCTGACCATAATCTCTTGTTCCACTCAACTCATTGACCCAAGGAATGCATCATTCGTTTATCATAGTTAAACCAAGGTATTTACCATCTGTTTATCAAGGCTAACCCAAGGAATGAGCCATTTTCTTATCAAGGTCCCCAACGCAGTTGGCTAAGACTTTGAGATGTGGTTTCATAATTTTCGTTGCTCAAAATGAAGTCTTGCATTATGTTTTCTTAAAAACTATCAAATCTTTGCAGGTATTCTGCCTGCATGTTTTCTTCATGTTCCCATGTATCATCTTTTTTACTGTAGCAGGTCCATTGAACCTTTACCAACCCTATGGATTTGTTCCCTAGGTATTTGAATTTCCAGTCTAGGATGTGTACTGGTTCCACCCAAAAATCCCTTTCGTGCTCCACATGGATCACATTCCAATCAATTATGTGGTTAGTGTTGATTAATTGCGTTGCTTGTCATTGATGTCATCCCTTGAAGAAAGTCTAGTAGTGAATTTCGGTAGCACAAAGGTTTGGGTAATGGACCTAAGTTTTTTTGATGTATAATGGTATGAGTTTTGATATATATGTAGGTAAAAATATTCTATATGGATAGTACATGTCATGCCATTTCTGGTGGTATGTGGAATGTCACATAACTCCTCACGGTTTGAGAGTTATAGCCTTACGAAGTTGGAGGACCCTCATTTGTAGGCTTGAAGCCCCAAAAGGTCAAAGAAATCAAAGTGCTTGCAAAGAAGAAATTATTTAAATAATAAATTGAAGTGACAAAGTCAAAGAGGATTATTTAAATAATAAAGTGAAGTGACAAAGTAAAGGAGGATTATTTAAATAATAAAGTAAATGGAGAACTTTCTAATTATGGAAAGTGGTTATAAGAAGGTTAACCCTAAAATGAGGAAAATGGGTTAAGTAGTCAAGTGGCTATTGAATATATGGACAAGTGGAAAATTGGGCAAAGTTGGACATAGGTGACTATGTGGACAAAGTGGCTATGTGAACAAAGTGATCTAGAAGATGCTTCTAAGGAAGCTACATGAAAGTATAAATAAGAGGCAAGGCTCTCTCATTTCAATAACACTTGAGCATATTGAATATCTATAGGTGACTGAGGTAACCAAAATATATATAAGCCGAATTTTAGAGGGAAGGTGAAGTAAATAAGCCTAAATTCAAGGGACGATAAATTCTTTTGATGATGCTTTCTAAGATATGTTATTTACAAGTCATGTCACCATTTTCGCAAAAAATGTTTTTCTATAATGATTCAGACTGTGAAATTGGGATGCCATTGAGGAAACATATACAAGTATCTATGATATGAATTTAATCTTATGGGTCGTTGTATTTTTGGAGTTACACTCCGTGGAAAACAGGGTTTGTGGCTAGTCCTGAAACTAGTATAAAACAAGTGTTTCGGGTAAAAACATCATAACTTCTTCATAACAGATCCAAATTCAGTAAGACAAAATGTGTTGGTTAGAGTACAGTATTTAGTATTATGTGTAAACTTTTCATATCCATACAACAAATATTCCGTGTAGGGAACGCTCTACAAGTTCATTCTCTAGAATAAGCCATAATTCAACAAGGTATGCCATTTTTGCTATAACTCCTTTTCCGAGAGGTTCCAAGTAGTGACACTTGGAGTAATTGCATAAAGTACACTGAAGAATATTGTATACTATTTTTAAGTCTTTATTCATTACAAGTACATAGTTATGATTGTTTCAAGTTAGGGTTGTTGACTAATCCAAAACTAGTCATGTGAGACTAAAGTAAAGTTTGATGAAAATGCTAGTCTCTTGTGGTTAAAGTTAAGGAAGGTTTGCAGGGATGTGATCATATACACCAAGTCTATTACAGAGTTACAAATCAGATTTGTATGATAAAATTGATGAGGGATTTTGGTTGAGGTTGAGGTACAGGTTGGTGCATGGTTGATGCACTTATTTATGGTACAGGTTCATTATAGGTTGAGGTATAGGTTGATGCATGTTTGATGCATGGTTTAGTTGATTGGTACAGGTTTACAACAATATATCTCACAGTGATAGTGTGACAAATGGTTCCATCATTCTACTTATACGTCAAGGCGGTTGGACGAGGAAAGGACAAGTGGTTGTAGCCACCTTCTGGTTGTAGCTGGATAACATAGGGGGTTGTAGCCTCCTTCTAGTTGTAGCCATAGAATTGGGGAGTTGGATCTTCCCTCAGGTTGTAGCCTGAGAAACTAGGGGGTTGGAGCCTCCTTCCAGTTGCAGCTAGAAAACAAAGGAAGTTGGTGCTTCCAATGAATGTAGTTCTTCAAGACATATAAGAAAAAACATTATGTGGTTTTCTCCCACTTTGTATTTCCATGTAACAACATTGGTGTATTTTGTATGTGTATGATTTTTCATTTGTTCATTGTTTATTTACTCTACAAATATTGGATGATAATGCTACATTGATATAACACTTGCATTATATGGTTACAAAGAATTAGATTGCTCTATTATTGATTCACCTCCCTCTCAGTAATCCAACAATTGGTATTAGAGAAGGTTCCTTCAGAAATCAGTTTAGCCACTGAAAGGTAGATCATGGAGAGCAACAACATTTATAAAAATGGAATACCACAGTTTGATGGACATAAGTATGCATTTTGGAGCATAAGGATGAAGACATATATACAGGCACAGGGATTTGAAATTTGGAAATCAATTGTAGATGGATACACAATACCATCAGTTCCGTCGATAAATGACAAAGTAGTGAAACACAGTCAGAATAATTCCAAATCCACAAATGCACTTTTGAATGGTCTTGGAGAATCTATATTCACCAAAGTTACAGATTGTAAATCCGCTAAAGAGATTTGGGACAAAATTCGAAATATTTATGAAGGAGATTCAAAAGTCAAAGAAACAAAGCTTCAAACTTACAAAGGTCAGTTCGAACAACTAAAGATGAAGGAAGATGAGAACATTGTAGCTTAATTTTTACGAGTCGATGAAACAATAAATGCAATCTTAGGATTGGGAGAAGAAATCAAAGAATCTGTAATTGTTCAAAAGGTACTAAGATATCTTCCTATGAGATTTGAGCCTAAGATATCAGCACTAGAAGAAAGAGCAGATCTAAACTCAATAAGCATGGGTGAACTACATAGAATATTCATAGCATATGAAATGAGAACTCAATAGGGAAATCCATATATAAAATAAGCAGCCTTGAAAGCATCCAAAAGGTCAAAGCAAAAGGGAAAGAAAAAGGAAAAAGAACATAGAAGCAACAGTGACGTCTCAGAAGATGATGAAGAAGTGGCCAAATTTGTTGGAAGATTGAACAAGGGAACCAACGACAAGTATAGAGGTAAGCTTCCTTTGATTTTTTTTAATTGTGATGGTATTGATCATTTTGTTAACAAATTTCCTCATAAGAAAAAGAGAAATGATGAAGGTTACTCAACTAGAAAACAAACATATAAAGGCAAAATAACCATAAAGAAAGTTTTCAAGAAAAGATTATGCACCAAAGAAGACATCTTATCATCAGATGAAGATGAAGTCAGTGACAGTGAGACATAAAAAGTTATATTCATTGCAGTAGAAGAATCTGATAAAGAAGACTCCGAAGAATAATATGAAGAGGTCGAAGAAGAATATGAAGAGGTCGAATAAGAATATCAAGAGGCAGAAGTTGACTACTGAGAAGAATTGTTGTGTGCCATAGAAGTTATCAGAAGAGAAAAGAAGAAAAACAAGAAACTACAAGCAAAACTAGACAAGAAAGAAGACACTCAGGAACTAGAACAACTGATCACAAATTTGAAGGTTCAAATTGAAGAAGATAAAAGAATTGAAGAAGCACTCAAAGAAGAGCTAGAATGAAGAGACATGATCATTGGAAATTTGGAAGAAAAAATAGTCACATTAAGAAATGAACTTCAAAAGAAAAATATGCAGAACAACTCAAAAGTTTTGAATGACATTATCAACAGTCAAAAACCTCATCATGACAAGTATAGATTTGGATAAAATCAGAAAGAAAATGGATCAAGCTCCAAAAAAATAGAACAAGAAACATATCCAAAAATCTATGCAGAAACAATCAAAGGGGTTAGGAAGGTCTACAAAGAAAATTACAGGGACACTCCTCCACCAAGAAGATTCAGATTTCAGAATCAACGACCGACATAAACAAATAGGCCTTAGGAAGAAGAAGGATTCATAAGAGTACCTTCTTTCAGAATATATTCAACTCCTAGGTATCAAACTATCTTTTTTGGTTTATGTTATGCATGTAATAATTTTGGACATAAATCTGTGAATTGCAGAGCTAACAACAGGAACATAAACAAATTTGAAAGTCATACACAAAAGGGTTATCTAAGATGGCCTAGTGAAACACAAAGAGAAAGTTACAATAGGTTTGAATCTTTGAGCACTGAAGTGGAATGCTACAAATGTAACAACTTTGGACACATGGCCAAAGATTGAAGAATGACAGTCCCTCCTAGAGAAACACAACAGAGAAAAAATGGTCACATGCAGGAACCTCAGAAAAGGACATGGATAAGAAAGCATAATCAATATAGCAATGAATAATGCACACTCGCTCTACAAGCTAAGCATAAGAAACATGGTTGGTATGTTGACAGTGGATGTTCAAAACACATGACAGTTGATAGAGACAAGTTTCTTACATTAAGAAAGGAAAGATATGGATCGGTCTCCTTTGTAAATGATGATTTAACTAAAATCATTGGAAAATGCACAGTCAGAATTGGGAACAAGAATACCAAGGAAGAAAATTTTCTACTAGTAGAAGATATGAAACATAATCTTCTAAGTGTGAGTCAAATGTGTGACCAAGGTTATAAAGTTACTTTTGATTCACCAAAGTGTGAGATAAGAAAATAAGGTTCAGGAAAATTGATTGCAACAGCTATGAGAACTTCAAGCAACATATATGTATTAAGTGAAATTGGAAATGAAAAGTGTTGCCTAGGAAAGGAAGATGAAAGTTGGCTATGGAATAGAAGAATGGATCACATACATTTTGATAACCTTGTCAAAGTCAGCAAAAGGGAAGCAGTTAGATAAATACCCCAGATCAAGAAACCAACCAACACTTTATGCAATCATTGTCAACAAGGAAAGCAAACAAAGACCGGGTTTAAATCAAAATAATATTCAATGACAAGACCACTAGAAATTGTGCATACTGATCTAGTTGGACTAACTACAACAAAGGGTTTAAAAGGTGAGAAACACTTATGTTATTAGTTGATTATTATACAATAATGACTATAGTTTTCTTTTTCAAGAATAAGTCAGAAGATTTTGAAAACTTCAAGGTCTACAAGGAAATGGTTGAAAATGAAATGGATTCAAAAATAAAATGCTTGAGATCTGATAATGGAGGAGAGTTCACTTCAAAGGAATTTATGGACTACTGCAGTAGGCATGGAATAAAAAGACAATTCTTTGTTGCTAGGACACCTCAAAAGAATGGAGTTGTTGAAAGAAGAACATGACAGTACAAGAAATAGCTCGAACAATGCTAATGGATTCCAAATTGATAGATATATTTTGGACATAGGTAGTGCATACAACAGTTCACATTCAAAACAGAGTAATTCTTAGAAACAACACTGACAAAAATCTCTACGAGCTATGGAAAGGAAGACCAACAAATGGGAAGCACTTCAGAGTTTTTGGAAGCAAATTCCACATCAAAAGAGAAGATGACAGAATGGGAAAGTTCGACTCTCATGTGGACAAATGAGTATTTGTTAGTTACTCAAGTACAAGGAAAGAATAAAAGTGTTACAACCTTATATTGAACAAAGTTGTGGAAAGAATCAACGTAACAATTGATGAAATAGGTAGACAAGAATTAAAGGAAGAAGAAAATGAATCAATGGAATAGCTTTACAAAGAAGAAGTAGAAGATGAAAAAGAACTAGAAGGCGAAAATGAAGAGGATCCAACAGAAGTAGAAGAGCAAGTTCAATAAGTGCCTCCAAAGACACCTAGAAGACGAGTACAAAAGAATCATTCTTCAGATCATATTATCGGAAACAAAGATGCAGGAATTGAGACTAGAAGAAGAATCTGTTCACTAGAAAAAACACACCTAGCACTCTCATCTACGATTGAACCAACCTGTTTTGAAGAGGCCAACAAGGATGAATAAGGTCGTGGATGAAGAACTGGATCAAATAGAGAAAAATGACACTTGGGAATTGGTTCTAAGACCAAAGGATAAGAATGTGATCGACACAAAGTGGGTATACAAGAATAAATTAAATGAATATGGATAGGTTACAAGGAACAAAGCTAGATTGGTATGTAAAGGATATGCACAGGTTGAAGGAATCGACTTTGAAGAGACATTTTTCCAGTTTCCAGAATGGAAGCAATCTGATTGCTTTTAGCTTATGCATGCTCCAAAAATATTAAAGTGTATCAGATGGACGTAAAATCAACTTTTCTGAATGGGGAACTTGAAGAAGAAGTCTA
>JZKD02S0058186.1:304035-319004 GCA_000966675.3 Picea glauca | reverse complement strand
TAGCTTATGCATGCTCCAAAAATATTAAAGTGTATCAGATGGACGTAAAATCAACTTTTCTGAATGGGGAACTTGAAGAAGAAGTCTACATTGAACAACCAGAAGGATTTCAGTTACCGGAGAACATAGATTATGTGTGTAAATTAAATAAGGCCTTGTATGGTCTAACACAAGCTCCTAGAGCATGGTACTCTGGACTAGATAAATATCTACAATAGGCAGGGTTCAGAAAAGGAAGTGTAGAAAACAACCTCTACATCAAGGTAACTCAAGACAGTATTTTAGTAATTGAAGTTTATGTTGATGATATTATTTTTGGAAGTATTGATGATAGGTTAAGCCAGAAATTTGCAAAAGACATGCAAAATGAATTTGAAATGTCATTACTTGGAGAACTATCCTTCTTTCTGGGTCTTCATATACGTCAAAGCAACCAAGGAATTTTTATTTCTCAAACCAAGTATATCAGAGAAATGCTAAAGAGGTTCGGAATGGAAGATTGAAAACCAGTTGTCACTCCCATGCAAACCAGTTGCATGTTGAGAAAAAATGATGATTCAAAGTCTACATATTAGAGGCAATACAAGTTAATGATTGGTAGCCTACTATATGTGACAACATCCAGAACAGATGTAATGAAAGCAGTTGGACAGGTGGCACGATTTCAAGCAGCAGCAGCAAAGGAATTGCATGTATTAGTAGTGAAGAGGATTTTCAGATATCTCAAAGGAACACAAGAGTTTGGATTATGGTATCCAAAAGGAAAGGTTCTATCACTTATTGCCTACATAGATGCAAATTGGGCAGGTTGCATTGATGATCGACGAAGAAACAATGGAGCAATGTTCTACTTGGGTGAGTGTTTAGTATCATGGATAAGCAAGAAACAATCATCAATATCTTTATCTACAGCTGAGGCAGAGTATATTGCAGCAACAACATGTTGTACATAGGTTCTATGGATGAAAAAAACTCTCACAGATATACAGGTTGAGTATGATGAGCCCATTCCAATCTATTGTGATAATACAAGTGCCATCAGTATCTCAAAGAACCTAGTGATGCACTCCAAGACGAATCACATTCCAATAAAGTATCACTTTCTACAGGAATAGGTTGCAGAAAAGAACATCAGAGTTGAATATGTGTGCACAAAAGAACAAGTGGCAGACATCTTTACAAAACTGCTTCCACAGGAATCCTTTGAGTATCTTCACCAAAGACTCAGAGTTATTTCTACTATAAAATGAATTCTTTTGAATGCTTATCTTATATGTCTTATATGTACACGAGGAAGCACTAGAAAGAGGACAATTCAGGTTGGGAGATTAGAAGAGTCAGTTAGGGGGAGAAGACCTGAATGGAAAGATACCTTTGCCATTGATGACAAAGGGGGAGAGATTTATTAGATGCAGAGGATAAAGGCATGGTTCCAGGGGGATCATTAGTCACAGAGATGCAGGCATGGTTCCAGGGGGAGCATGAGTGATATGATTTTTAGTATTGCATCAGAGTGTTGCCATCAATTACAAAGGGGGAGATTGTTGATTAATTGAGTTGGTTTTCATTGATGTCAACCCTTGAAGAAAGTTTGGTAGATAATTCTGGTAGAATAGAGGTTTGGGTAATGGAACCAATTTTATTTGATGTATAATGGTATTCATTTTGATACATTTGTAGGTAAGACTATTCTAGATGGATAGTACATGTCATGTCATTTCTTGTGGTATGTGGAACTTCACATAACTTCTCATGGTTTGAGAGTTATGGCCTTATGAGTTGGAGGACCCTCATTTGTTGGCTTGAAGCTCCAAAAGGTCAAAGAAGTCAAATTTCTTGCAAAGAAGAAATTATTTAAATAATAAAGTGAAGTGACAAAGTAAAAAATGATTATTTAAATAATAAAGTGAAGTGACAAAGTCAAAGAGGATTATTTAACTAATAAAGTGAAGTGACAAAGTAAAGGAGGATTATTCAGATAATAAAGTAAATAGAAAACTTTCTAATTATGGAAAGTGGTTATAATAAGGTTAACCATAAAATGAGGAAAATGGTTAAAGTAGGAAAGTGGCTATTGGATATATGGACAAGTGGAAAATTGGGAAAAGTTGGACATAGGTGACTATGTGGACAAAGTGGTTTAGAAGATGCTTCTAAGGAAGTTACATGAAAGTATAAATAAGAGGCAAGGCTCTCTCATTTCAATCACACTTGAGCATATTGAATATATACAGGTGAATAAGGTAACCAAAGGATATATAAGTTGAATTTCAAAGGGAAGGTGAAGTAAAGAAGGCCGAAATTCAAGGGAGGATAAATTCTTTTGATGATGCTTTATAAGGTTTGTTATTTACAGGTCATCTTACCATTTTTGCAATAACGTTTTTTCTAGAATGATTCAGACTATAAAATTGTGAGGCCATTGAGGAAACATATCCAAGTAGTTGTGGTATGAATTTCAGCTTGTGGGTCGTTGTATTTTTGGAGTTAGATTCTGTGGAAAATAGGGTTTGTGGCTAGTCCTGAAACTACTCTAAAACATGTGTTTCGGGTAAAAACATCATAACTTATTCATAACAGATCCAAATTCAGTAAGACAAAATGTGTTGGTTATAGTATAGTCTGTAGTATTCTGTGTACGATTTTCAGATCCATACAACAAATATTCCGTGTGGGTAACACTCTACAAGTTCTCTCTCTGGAATAAGCCATAATTCAACAAGGAATGTCATTTTTGCTATAACTCCTTTTCTGAGAGGTTCCAAGTTGTGACACCTGTAGGAATTGCATAAAACACACTGAAGAACATTGTGTACTATTTTCATATCTTTATTCATTATAGGTACATAGTGATAGAGATTTTATGAGCAGAACAAAATGACCACAAATTATTACCAGATGCTTAACACAGAATAAATAGATACAGTAAAATTGGTTTTCTATTCAATAAGGAAATAAGATGAAACTGTAAAATGCAGCAGAAAACAAGCTTGTTGGAATGGTGGCAACTTATCTCTGAGAAGAGATGTGACAACTTTGCTCATTCGCAAAAAGATGATTATAATGAGCCTCTCAAGGACTTTTTACAATAAATAGGAGTTTCGAAAACCCTAATCATCCAAAAACCTAACCCTAGGAGATGAAGTGCCAAAAGTCACATGGGCCTCGTTTGGATAAGTCAGTACATCAACTTCCCGGGGTCGTAACTTTCGCATACAATCTTCGTTTTAGGCATATGATAGCCCATTGGAAAGATATATCCGAGGAATACAACAGTTGCACAAAATTTCATTATGAAATTTCTTTGCTACAACATACCCCCAAAAAAATCGTTTAGGGCCTCAAAACGGCTTCGAAAGTTCAGGACCCGAAAAACTGCTAAAAATAGTAAATTATCAAAATTGCGAGAAAGATGTTTTGAGCCAGCTGGAAAAGGTGGGTGGCCACCAATATCCAACTGGATCAATCCTCCATCCTTAGGAAGCAATGGTCTCCATTGTGTTGAGTTCCCCCATCAGATGAGGAAATTTCTGTTGAATTTGGCCTCGGGTGAGTCACTTGCCTTGGTGCAAGAGTTGCCCTGCTTTGATGACTCGATAAAGCAAGATCCTTTTTTGTCGAGTTCCTTTCATCTGTGTGTCCACAATCTGATCACTAGATGCATGCTGTATACGGTTGGGGTTGACCTCTATTGGTTTCAGTTGTTCTGCTACGTCTGAGGTGTCCAATAATGGTGGGAAATAAGGCTGAAGGAGGTCCACGTTGAACACTGGGTGCAGGCCAAGGAAAGGAGAAATGTTGAGCGCAAAATCATTATCCCCCATAGCCTTGGTGATAGTGTATGGCCCATAATGGAGTGGGTGAAGCTTTCGATGGGGTCTTGTAAGGCATTCTTTCTGCAAGTGCAACCAAACTTTGTCACCCACCTGAAACTTATGTGGAACCCAATGTTAATCATGGCACTGCTTGTACTTGTCATTGGACTTCTGTAGGATATTCTGAACCTATTGGCAGATGTGCTGGATCCTCTCAATGAACTAGGTGGCTTTGTCAGCTTCAGTTGGAGCAAGAGAGGAGTCAGTCTAGGTGACCGCAAGGGGAAGTGCAACATCTATGGGACCCAATGGTTGGAATCCCAACCCCACATGAAAGGGGTTGTGGTCAGTTGAGTTATGCAGGGATCGGTTGTAGCTATGTTGGAAATAGGGAAGACTCTCATCCCATGTGCAAGGGTTCTTGGAATTATACATGCGCAATATATGCACGATCATTCTATTTACGACCTCGGTTTGGCCATCTGTCTGGGGGTGGAAGGCCATGGATTTGGTGAACTTGGTGTCTAGTAGTCACCAATGGCTTGACCAAAATGTGTTGAGAAATCAATTGTCCCGATCTGAGACAATGGTTTGTGGGATTCCAAAATGTACCTAGACCCATTCAAAGAAGATATTGGCAGTGGCTTCTGCTGTGATGCTCTTCTTGCAAGCAACCAAAATCGCCATCTTATAAAAGTGATCAACAACCACAAAAACACAGTCATTTCCCCGCTTGGTGGATGGGAGGCCCAACATGTAGTCCATTGAGATGGATTCCCATGGCCTGTCAGGAGTAGGAAGAGGGGTGTACAAGCCCTATTTCTTAGTGGTTGGTTTGACAATAGCATAGGCAGTGCAAGACCTGATATACTTGTTGATGTCCTATTGAAGTTTCAGCTAGTAGAAATGTTTTTGTAGAATTGCCACTGACTTTTCAACACCAAAGTGTTCTGCCACCCGGTTGTAGTGGGCTTCCTATATCAGCTTCGCTCGCTCACTTGATGGAACACATATATGGCCCAGTCGACACAATAACCCATCCTCAAGATGGAAATTATCGACAACTTCCTTTGCACCCAACATTTGGTAGGTGGTGGTGAAGTTCGGGTCTGTCTTATAGAGTTGGGGCCATCCAGAGGTCTCATGGCTGCAGGAGTCTAGCACTATGGTAAGTGTCGCGATTAGTGGTCTACTCAGGCAATCATTGACGCGGTTGGTGCTTCCTGTTTTATACTTGATGTTGAGGTGGAATTGCAGCAAGTATGTGGACCATTGTTTATGGCAGTCATTCTACAATTATCCTTGTGTCTGCATGAACTGCAGTGGCTTATGATCAGTTTGGATGACTGTCTCCCTCCCAAGAATGTAATGTCTACATTGGCGGCAGGCTTGCACAATGAATTACATTTCTTTGTTGTAAGTAGGTTACTTACAGACATCATCTGATAGTGTCACACTATAATAGGCCACAGGGTGGTCGTGCTGCATGAGAACAACACCCACAACATAGTATGAAGCATCAATCTCAATCTCAAAGGGTTGTTGCAGGTCTGGTAGTGAAAGTACTAGGGCTAAGCATAAGCGTTGCTTCAAATCATTGAACGATTGTTGTTGGGACTAGACCCATGCAAATTTTGCCTTACCACCACCTCTGGTTATTTGGTTGAGGGCCCCTGCAATATGGGAGAATCCCAACACAAAACTGTGGTAGAAATTGGCAAGGCCCAAGAAGCTCCGAAGCTCAGTGAGTGTGGTTGGGGCTGGCTAGTCATGGATGACTTGGATCTTGGCTGGATCCACATGTACGCCATGTTGATCAATGATGTAGCCTAGGTAATGGACCCTGTCCATGCCGAAGGAGCATTTTTCCAAGTTGGCGTATAGCTTGTGCTACGGTAGGGTGTGCAGAACCTGTTGAATATGCTACAAGTGTTTGTCCCAAGTCTTGTTGTAAATGAGAATGTCATCCAGATACACCACTACAAAAGTATTGGTGAATGGTCGTAGGATATTGCCCATCATCCTCATGAAAGTGGTTGGAGCATTTTTCAGACCAAAGGGCATGACCAACCATTCAAAAAGGTCTTCCTTTGACTTGAAGGCAGTCTTCCATACATCAATATGTTCTATCGGGACTTGGTGGTAGCCAAACTTCAGATCAATATTACTGAAGTATTTGGCCCCCATGAGTTGATCAAGGAGGTCGTTGATTTGGGGAATCGGGTACCGATTTCTGATTGTGATTTTATTCAGAGCCCAATAATCAATGCAAAGTCGTCAGGTTCCATCTTTCTTCTGTACCAACACGATTGGGATCCCGCAAGGTGATGAGATGGGATGGATGTGCCCCTTGTGGAGCAATTCTTGGATCTGTTGCTTGATCTCCTCATTATCTAATAGAGAGCAGCAATAGACTGGCCCATTGGGAAACAGTGCGCTGGGGGTCAGATTGATGGGGTGCTTGAACTGGCAGTGCAGAGGTACCCCGGTAGGTGAGGAGAAGATATCTGAGTATTCTTCCACAACCTTATCTACTTGCTTCTGCTGTGTGGAGAGGTCGGCCGTAGAGACACTGGATGTGGCTATGATTTTTCTCTCATTCTGAGAGAGAATCACGAAGAAGAAAAACTTCCCTGTCTGAGAGATGACCTTCCTGCATGGCTTAGAAGAGATCAAGGAAATAGAACTAGGTGGGACAGCCTCGAGTATCTTGTACAATCTCCTGTTCAAAGTAATAATAAAACTACAAGGCCTAGACTCATATACAACATGAAGTTTCCATAAATAAGGTTGGCCCAAAAGAACATCACAAACTTCGAGAGGAGAAACATCACACAATACCTCATCTTTGAAGGGCTTGATGTCGTATGACGGTCAACATTGTTGGATGACGCAGAGATCGCTTCCTTGGTGGAGCCATCCAATGGTGTAGGGTTGTGGGTGCGGCGTTGTCGGCAGGGCCAACTGCTTGATGACCTCTACTGAGATGAGGTTTTTCTAGCTACCACTATCAATGATGAAGTGCAGCAGGGTGCCTTTTACCCACATCTATGAATGGAAGAGGCACTCTCCTTCTTCTGGCTCATCTGGTTGACCATGCTGGATCTTGGTGGTAGCAACAATGGCACTGGGTTCCACGTCAATGATCTATCTTCCCCTTTCTGGTTTTGACTCAGAGTCAGAACCCGTATCTGATTCAAAGGATTTTAATTCGGCCACCAATGTCTACTTTGAGTGGCAGTCAGTAGTGTTATTCCAAGGGCTCTTATGGAAGTCACACCACTTCTCGGTATCTTTCTTTGTCTTTTCGATGTTCTTCTTTTCTTGTGGCTTGGACTGGTTGTCCTGATACTATCCATCTTTTCTCTGTCCTTTGTTTTGTGGGTTGGGGCCGCCCTTTCCTGGATTTTGTTGTGAGGGGTTACCCAACCCAAATTGTCGCGTCTTTTGTTTGATCTTCTGCTCGATTTTGACAGCATATCGGTAGGCTGCGCCTAAGGATGACATGTCCAGAAATTTCATTTCGGTATGGATGTATCTATGTAGAGCACCAAATATCACTCCGAATCTTTGATACCCAGCTTGGTGCGCAAGGTATGGAAGATATTTGTGAAATCTGGCATTTCTTGGTCTCTTTCTTGTCATGATGTGGTCAATTTGGTATACAAGTCATCATAACTTCTGACAGGGTAGTATTGTTCCTTAATAACATCCCTAAAGGATTCCCAAGTGGCCATAACTATAAATAATGAGGGTTCCTCTGTTTCCTTTTGCTCACAGAAAGTTTCCCACCAATCTTTGACATGGGGAATGACTTTGGGGAGCGGAAAAGTAATCTTTTCTCTATTCGAAAAGTTACGGAAAAAAAATACCCTTCTAGTATATTCAAGCACTTGTCTACAACATCTACATCTATATAACCTTCAAATATAGGAATATTGAAGTTTATTTGTACCTTGAAGGGGGCGGTGCCTCCGCTCGAAGAAGATGTGTCGCCTGTTGGTAGTCGCCGAAGGATTTGCGCAAAATTATCCATCATCTCGTTCCTCTATTGCGTGAGGGATTCCTTAATCAATAGTTTGAAAGGACCTCCTATCCCATCATCTTTATTTTCTCCTTCCATGAGAGGTCGCTTGGGTGTGTGAGAGCTTTTTTCCTCAAGAGAAACAAGCTCGAGACCTAACTCTTTGTACTCTGACCTCGTTGGGGACATGCATTAAGACGACAAGGAGCAGACCAGTCTGATACCACTGATCCATATTTTATGAGTAGAACGAAATGAATACAGATTATTACCAGATGCTTAACACAGAATAACAAAGATATACTAAAACTGGTTTTCTATTCAATAAGGAAATAAGATGAAACTATAAAATGCAGCAGAAAAATAGCTTGTTGGAATGGTGGCAACTTATCTCTGAGAAGAGATGTGACAGTTGTGCTCATTTGCAAGAATATGATTAAAATGAGGCTTTCAAGGAATTTTTACAATAAATAGGAGTTTCGAAAACCCTAAACATCCAAAAACCTAACCCTAGGAGATGAAGTGCCAAAAGTCACGTGGGCCCCGTTTGGGTAAGTCAGTACATCAACTTCCTGAGGTCGTAACTTTTTCATATGATCTCTATTTTAGGCATATGATAGCCCATTCGAAAGATCTATTCGAGGAATACAACAGTTGCACAAAATTTCATGATGAAAAAAACGTCGTTTAGGGCCTCAAAACGGCTCCGAAAGTTCATGACCCAAAAAACTACTAAAAATAGTAAAGTATGAAAATTGCGAGAAAGTTGTTTTGAGCCAGCTGGAAAAGGTGGGTGGCCACCGATATCCACCTTGATCACATAGTTATGATTATTTCAATTTAGGGTTATTGACTAATCCAAAACTAATAATGTGAGACTAAAGTAAAGTTTGATGAAAATGCTAGTCTCTTATGGTTAAAGTTAAGGAAGGTTTGTAGGTATGTGATCATATACACTAGGTTTATTACAGAGTTACAGATCATATTTGGATGATGAAATTGATGAGGGATTTTGGTTGAGGTTGAGTTAAAGGTTGGTGCATGTTTGATGCACTTTTTTATGGTATAGGTTGATTACAGGTTGAGGTACAGGTTGATGCATGGTTGATGCATGGTTCAGGTTATTAGTACAGGTAGTTTGGTGTAGGTTGATTGGTACAGATTTACAACAGTATATCTCACAATGATAGTGTGACAGTGGTTCCATCATTCTACTTATACGTCAGGGCGGTTGGATGGGGCAAGGACAAGTGGTTGTAGCCACCTTCTGGTTGTAGCTAGAGAACATAGGGGGTTGTAGCCTCCTTTTGGTTGTAGCGAGAGAATTGGGGAGTTGGAGATTTCCTCAGGTTGTATCTTGAGAAACTAGGGGGTTGGAGCCTCCTTCCAGCTGCAGATGGAAAACAAAGGAAGTTGGTGCTTCCAATGAATGTAATTCTTCAAGACATGTAAGAAAAATCATTATGTGGTTTTCTCTCACTTTGGGTTTCCACATAAAAACACAGGTGTATTGTGTATGTGTATGTGTATGATTGTTCATTTTTTCATTGTTTATTTACTTTGAAAATATTGGATGATAATGCTACATTGATATAACACTTGCATTATATGATTAAAAAGGATTAAATTTCTCTATTACCAATTCACTCCCCCTCTCAGTAATCCAATAGTTAGAATTATGCACATATTTATTTAACAATGACACATGAAATACATTATGCACTCTTATGGATGCAGAGAAAGATAACATGTATGAAACTAGACCTATATTTTATAATATTTCAAAAGGATCACAATATCTTGCTGCCAACTTCAGGAAGCTTCCTAATCTTATCGAACTTATCTTTTCCTTTAATTTTAAGAACACACATTCTCCCACTTTAAAATCTATGAAAAATATGCTCCTATCTACATAACTTTTATGCCTATCCTGAGAAGCCTTCAAATCCTGCTTATCTTGTCCATCTGATATTCCATTTCCTTTAACAATTTTGGCCCAACAACTACTTTGTTTGCTAGATTATCCCAACTCACTGGTGTGTTACATTTTCTGCCATACAATGATTTAAATGGACTCGTTTTCAATGAAGCATGATGCCCATTATTTTAGGTAAATTCAACTAAATGGATATAATCTTCCCACTTTAATGGGTGATCCATCATGCACATTCTAAGCATGTCCTCAATTATCTTGTTAGTCCTTCATGTTTTCCCATCTAAATCTAGATGATATGTTGTACTAAGATTTAAATTCGTTCCAAATCCCTTGAACAAACCCTTACAAAAAGTGGAAGTAAACTTTGGATCTCTATTTGAAACTATTGCCTTAGGCACTCCATGTATCCTAACAACTTCTTTCATATAAATATATGCAATGTTTGCTTCCTTGTGTGTATTCTGTACTAGAATAAAAGGTGTGAATTTAGTCAATTTATCCACCACCACCATGATGGAATCATGTTGCTTCATTGTTATGGGCATCTTAGTAATAAAATCAACTGTAACTACTTTCCACTTCCATTCCAAAATGTACAATGGATCTAGAAAACTTGTTGGGTGTCTATGCTTTGTCTTTACCTTTTGGCATTCTAGACATATGGCTATGTAATTAGCCACTTCTTTCTTCATTCCTGGCAAAAAATATTGGTTTCTCACTGCAACAATTGTCTTCTGATATCTTGGGTGCCCTGCATATGGAACATTATGCATATCCTTCAGCGCTGCATTTTTCATCTCCTTGAAATTTGGCACATACACACTATCTTTGTACATGATAATTCCATCCTCTTTCAGCTCATAATAATTAATTTTCTGTTGAAAGTTACCTTGTTGTAATGTCTCTTTTATTTTTAAATAATTCTAATCTGAATTTGTTGTTGCAACAATTGTGTCTTTCATATTTTTCATGTACATGCTAATGGCTGCAATATGTACTTCATGAGCTCTCATGCTTAGTGCATCAACTACTTGATTTTCCTTTCCCTTTATATGCTTAATTTCAAAGTCATGTTCACTCAGAAATTCCAGCCATCTAGTTTTCCTAGCATTTAGTTTTGGTTGTCTAAACAAATGCTTAAGACCATAGTGATATGTCCTTAGCTCGAATTTCTTACCCATAAGATAATGCCTCCACATTTTCAATGCATGTGTAATCGCTTCTAACTCCAAGTCATGTGTAGTGTAATTCTTCTCATGCTCTTTTAATTTTCTGGACTCATAGCATAACACATGGTCCCTTTGACTGCGAACTCCATCGAGTCCTTCCTTGCATGCATTAGTGAACACAACAAAATATTCATTTGGATCTGCAATGTTCAGTATTGGTGCACTTATCAATATTCCCTTCAACTATTGAAAACTCTCTTCACACTTGGAAGTCCATTCAAATTTCACTCCCTTCATTTGCAAATAAGTGATTGGACTCACAATCTTTGAAAATCCTTTTATGAATCTTTGATAATAATCAGCAAGACCCATGAATTATATGAACTCTACCATGTTCTTTGGTGCTGACCATCCTCTAATGGCCTCTATATTATTAGGATCAACTTCTATCCCCATTGCTGATATTATATGCCCCAAGTAGTGAATCTTATTTTGATAAAAAAAATGAACTTACTTATCTTAGCATACAATCCATGCTTTCTTAAAATTTGAAATACCATTCTTAAATGAATCTCATCTTCCTCTTCTGATTTATAGTAGATGAGGATAACATCTAGGAACACAATCACACATTTTTCCAGGTATTCCCTAAACACTCCATTCATTAGACACATAAAACCTGTTGGGGTATTCGATAACCCATAGGACACTATCATGAATTCATAATGTCCATATCTTTTTCTAAATGTTGTCTTGGTGATGTCTTCTTCCTTTATCCTTACTTGATGATAGCTTGATCTCAAGTCAATCTTTGAAAATATTCTTGCACCTTTCAAATGATCAAACAAATCATCAATTCTTGGCAAAGGATACTTATTCTTTATGGTAACCTTATTAAGTTTCCTGAAATCAATACACAACCTTAAGGTTCCATCCTTCTTCTTTACAAAAAGAACATAGGATCCCCAAGGTGACACTTGGGCGTATATATCCCTTCTTCAAGAGTTCTTCAAGCTGCATATGTAACTCTTTTAATTCTGGTGTGCCCATTATGTAAGGTGTCTTAGACATTGGGGCAACTCCTGGCACTAAATCAATAGAGAAATCAATGTCTCTCTTGGGTGGAAAACCAAGAATTTCTCTAAAAACATATTCAAATTCCCTCAATACTAGATGGCCTATAATGCTTTCCACTCTGTCTTTGGTTGCCTCCTCTGTATGGGCTGCAAACATCTGGCATCCCTTCCTGAAGCTCTTCTTCAACTGCATAGCTGAAATCTCTCTAACCACTATAGCTCTTGGAATGCCTTGAATCTTGCCTTGCTTCACTTTCTCATCAAGACATGTGATTGTCTTGTTGTAATAGTCCAGGACATCATGATTTTTTTCCAACCAATCCATTCCAATTAGGAAGTCATATGAACCCAATGGTATGATGTTTACATCTACCTTTGTGTTGAGTCCATTCATGTTTATTTGACAATATTTAACCAACTCATGGATCTTTCTCTTAGCCCCGTGGCTAACTGAACTAACCAATATTTATTATGCTTACTTCTTTGCAAGTGAAATATTTCAACAATGTTAGAATTTATGTAACTATGGCTAGTTCCATAATCGATTAAAATTGCTATGGGATGGTTATCAATCTTACCTTCCACTTCGATCATGGGGGATTGATATTCTACCTACTTGTTGTCCAAGGTTGCATAAATCCTTAGTATCCTTCCTCCCATGTATTACACTATTTCATCCTCTTGAATGTTGTGGATATTCCTCATTCTTTCTCCTTTGTGAGTGAAATCCCTATATAAGTGATTCCCCTCACATCCCCAACATTGAATAGGTTGTTTCCTTGGAATTTAACCAAATGAATCTGCATCCTTTTGATCATTTTGGGTTGTATGACCTTGTTGATTTTCTTGGGATTTATTTCTGAAAAAGGATGTTTTAAAACCTTTCTTCCTTTGATCCTTTTCCCCTTTCATCTTGTCATTCCAAGTCTTTTGGGACATTGACCTTCCTTTGCTTTGATCATAAAGGTTCCTTGCTCTCCTTATGGTTTCCTCCAAGGTCTTGGGGTTATCACATTGAATCTTATAACTATAGAAAGAGGGTAACCCAATTAGAAACCTTTGTATTTTAACCTTTTCATCCTTGATGAAATCAACATACTTCAAAAATTTAAAGAACTGCTTCTCATATTCTTCCATTGTTATGGCTCCAAACTTGAGTTTAAAGAACTCTTTCATATTTCTCTCATAGTAATTCTCGGACAAATATTTCTCTTGGAAATATCCTTTGAACTACCTCCATGATATCATCTTCTCATCAAGGTTCTTGGCTTGCTTAAGCTGATCACACCACATGGATTCCTTTCCTTGTTGGTGGTAGGTGGAAATTCTAGCTTCTACTCAGGATGGGTAATCATGCAGCTAGAAATATTTCTTCATTTCCAAAAGCCAAGCCTATGCCTCTTCTCCTTTCCTGTGCTCACCATTGAAAGTAGGTGGCTTGATTTTCCTGATTTCACCTTGCAAGATGTCAGCCTCATGCCTTCTTCTTTTACTCTAAATAGGAGACACACTTGGGTTTCTCCCTGACCCTTAGATTGCATGAGTTTTTCTAGTGGACTACCTTAGAGAATGATGGCACCTTCTCATGCTTCTTGAATTCCCATCATTTTCATGATCCTCCCTTTTTCCATGGGATCTCGATGTCGATACTATTAAATTTGGCAGCATCGACAGTCATTCTCCAATGAGAGGCCATATGGGCCACCCTGAGGCTAGCCAGGGAGATTTGGAGAATCAACTAGTCTTGTGAGGTATTGACAAAAGCTAGGGGGAATGGAAAACCTCTATGAGTCAAACCAAAAGTTAGAATGAATGAGATGCTATGTGAGTCTAATGCAAAAGTTAGGGGGAACGTACAACCTCTGTGAGCATAGACAGTCTAGTGCAAAAGTCAGGGGGAATGTACAACCTCTGTGAGAATAGACAAACTAGTGCAAAAGTCAGGGGGAACATACAACCTCTGTGAGCCTATTCAAACCTTGTGAGCCATGAGAAAAAGTCAAGGTATCTAGCAAAAGGTAGGTTGAATGTAAAATTCGTATGAGCTAGAAACAAACGATATTCCTAATATTGCAAATGATGTAATTGTATTGATCTAGTGTGTTGGCATGTGTAAACATTATCCACCATGAAGAGAATTTCGAATTACCTTTTCAAGAGTTGTAACTAAAGTTTTGAGTCTAGTTCTATGTTAGAACTAAAGTGTAATGTTGAGTTGTAACTAAAGTCTTGTGTCTAGTTCTATGTTAGAACTAAAGTGTAATGTTGAGTTGCAACTAAAGTCTTGAATCTAGTTCTATTTTAGTAATGTTGAGTTGCAACTAAAGTCTTGAGTCTAGAACTAAAGTGTAATGTTGACTTGCAACTAAAGTCTTGAGTCTAGCTATATCTTAGAACTAAAGTGTAATGTTGAGTTGCAACTAAAGTCTTAAGTCTAGTTCTAAGTTCGAACTAAAGCATGTCAGTCTCAAGTCTAGTTCTAAGTTCGAACTAAAGTGTAATGCTGAGTTGCAACCAATCTCAAGTCTAATTCTAAAGTTTGAACTAAAGAGTATTGTTGAGTTGTAACCAATCTCAAGTCTAGTTCTAAGTTTGAACTAAAGTATGAAGCTTAGTTATGACTAAAGCATGCAATCAGGTTACTATTTCGAGCCTCTCCTCTACCCCTCTTCAACCTATATAAGAAGAGGTTGAATCCTCTCTTTAACACAGTTTTGCAATACAGTATTGCAACACAATTTTGAAAGAGAGTTTTCATATGCAGGTTAAGGGTGAAGTAATAGAAGAGCGCATCAGCGATAAAGAGGCAGCATATCAAAGGTGTATTTCAACAAGGTCTTGTAAGTCTTTATCAGGTTAGAGTCATCTTGGCAAGCTCTTTGAGAGAAGTACATTCATGGTGGATATTTGTAAGAGATATTACATTATTAATGCAATAAAGGAATATTG
>JZKD02S0058186.1:193143-210548 GCA_000966675.3 Picea glauca | reverse complement strand
ATATAACTTTTCATAGTAAGTGTAACGTGGATCTTCCATATTTAAATTCAAGTCGAATATTGGTTTTCCAACCTTTTGTTTAAATAAAGTGAGAATGTTACCTTGGATAAAGATAGAGTCTAAATTTATGTACTATCCATGAATCAACTAAATTATAATTGCAAATAATCGTTGTTATAGTAATAGGCTAAAGATTTTACAAAATGAAGATTTTTTTTGAGGATATTTGACTGAAATCTGATGAAAAATTGTTGGATTCATAGATTTAAGTGTTTATTTATGTAGAATCTGAGTTGAAGTTTTTCATGAATCCATTTGTGCATTCCAAAATGGATTTTAAACGACAAAAAATAGTGAAAAGCCATTTCGTAGAACAACTAACCAACACTGTTGTTATAGATAGAGTAGTTAAGTAATTTGAAATTTGTAACTGTTAAATTAAATGTTAAATTATCATTTGAATTTATTTACTATAATTGTAATTATTGTTTTTAAAGTCCTCCATTTAAGTTGAACCTTGCAAAATTTAAGGTACGCAACCCTCAATGAATATAAGTCAAATCTACATAATACAAGAGGATTTTAAAAACAATTATAGTCTTAAGTGTAGTATGGAGCTACTTTAAAAGCATGTTATTGATCAATTTAGAAGCCTTTATGACCATATTAAATGCCTTTCAAAATTATTATTAAATTTTAAGCCATGCATCATGGACATTTTTGAAGGAATCCCCCAAGCATTGATATAATAATACTCAAGTGTGCTCAACTTACGTATAAACAATCTACCATATCCATTATGGGTTCTTTCCAAAGGCTTTAAAATATTGTTGAGAGGATTATAATGAAAGGAAAGTTGTTAAATCATAACAAAGGGAACAAAACATAACAAACAAAACAACTTAAAGATGCACCTATCCCATGATTTCCATATAACTTGGAAGACACAAGTGGCATGCTTATGCCAGCTATCACTTAAACTAAAAGGGTTCTCTCATGGTATATGACAATTTCCAAGTAGCTATGTGAGTTGAAACAACCAGTATAAGGACACATTAACTCACACAATTGAAAGGGAGACTGGATCATATGACAAATGCATAATACCAAAGTTCACAATCATGTCCCTGGCAACTAGTCATGTCCTAATCTATATTGAGAAGGTGTACACATTGGGTCTAGAGCCAAGATTTCAAGACAACATGCACTCTATCTCGAGTTGATGACAAAGATTGACAAAACATGGGAGTAAGTATCTGAGGGGTGGAAGCCTTGGTTCAAACTACAATTCACTTAAATATATGACAACAATAGGCCATTCCACAATCCACTGCAATGATCATTGAATCCTCCAATCAAAGAGAGATTCAATGCTGCATGAATCCCCACACTCATCTGGAGTAATGTATGAATCCAACTGTATGAGCGGTAACATCCATGTACGACTCTGTGAGAAGGTGGACGAAAATGGCCCACGAGAGTTTCTATTATTTATTACTTTTTTTATGATCTTTATTTTGTACCTACAATCGAGAAGTTCAACACTATTAATTCTACTCATTACTGTGGGATCTATGCCTTATATATAGGAGGTTGAGTAAGATCCAGGGTGATCCTGTGGTTACACATTTTCGTTCTCCTCACCTTCCATTGCCAAATGAGCCATCTCTTCACCTTACTTATTAGGGAGGTTCACCCAAAGACAGGTAGCACTAAAGACTATCCCATGTAGTTGCAGCCAAAAATATTCATCGATGATAATATGCTTCGATCTTGTAATTTTTTAGGATTCAGGGCAATGTTCACTAACGAAAGTATAAGCTAAGAAGTATGGAACCCTCTAGTTCCAGAACCAGTCGACAAAGTCGACGTAGAAGTTGATGAACCATTTGTACGAATAGAAAAGGAAAGGTACTATTGAGGTGTCCTGATCATATTCTTACATAATTGAACTCTCATCAACACCATCATTTTTACTTTTCTTGATTCAAATAAAACTGCAAAAACATTCTTATCCAAAAAATGAAAAAATATTTTCGACAAGGACATCGCCACTAGAGTGGCACTTGTTTTGTTTTTTCCTTTACACAAATTGGATTTTTTTTATTAATAAGAAGGGCATGCCCAAGGTCGTTGAGTACATGAGAAAAGAATGGCATACAAAACAAAAACCAGCATCACTGTTCTATCCATAACCCACAGTTTCTTACCAAGCCTATAATGCATAACATTTCTTCCATAGTCTATACTATATCCAAAATCCAGAAAACATTCAAAATGAGAATACATATCACTAATTGTGACATTTCATGCTATACCTCTTCCTTTATCACTTCTTCTACTGGAATCTCCACATCCACATTCAAATCTAGTAGCATATTCATTCCTTTTGCCTCATGGTGGCTGAAGTATCCCAGATCTTGCTCGAGAATTGACACTTCTGAAGGTGAAGTCCTCCTATCCAATTGACATTGCAGTGACTGTCCTTGCCTACAAAGGAAATCCACTTCATCCTGGAGTTCGCCAATTAAAATTTTGCGCTGGCACATAGTATCAAGAGTGAAAGATATGGTCAAGTTGTGTGAGTAAACCATGATAGAAAGATGTTGGGTGGAAGTAAATTTATCCTCCACTGATTCCATCACCTATGCTACATGTGTGAACTTAGGTTCGTTTCCTTTATCCATGTTTGTAATTTGATTGCATGAATCAGATTCTATAATTTTTGGAACCTCCACAAAGAGACTACCAACGAGGCTTACCAACACAAAATTAACACCCAAAAACAACCATATTTTCTAGAGAGAGGGAGGAATGAATCGCTCCCCAAGAAACCCTCTACTAATGGCCACTATACTTCCTGTCTGGAAAATAAGAACAGACGTAAAACCAACTAGAACTGGAAAATGTTTAGTAAGGATTATCGGGGTTCTGACATGCAAATGAATTTGTAGAGGATTAGACTCTGTCCACAGAGGAAGCCAGAAGAAGAAGAGACCTTGAAGCCTTCCATGATATGAGTTCAACCAACAAATTACTACCCCCTTGTGCATCCACCGGTGAGAATCCAGACCCATAAACAAATTTTTTGTTCTTTTCTCCTTGATTATGATATATATAACATGTCCCCCAATCTAAGATTGAACGCGAAGAGCTAGAATGCATCCATTCATGATCATATATGATTTCCCATGCTCCAAAGGTCCAAATGAATATATCGTGGCCTGTACTTCCCATTGTTGTGCAAATCCTTTTTTCATCACATCCTTTGCACCTGTCAGCAAAGTCATCATCGCAGGGGGTGGATTAAGTTCTAAACGTACTTCTTGTGTTAAATTCCCAAGGGTCGAAGTATTATCACCACAGAGGAGAACCCAAGTCGCATCTTGAGGCATGATTAACAGAGATCACAACCTATCCTTCCCCATGAGCCACATGAAAATGGAACAACTACTTCTCGAATGCCCTCAAATTTTTATGCAAGGATCTCCGGTTTGAATGCCATACCCACATGTCCTTCTTCTTACGTCAGCGTGGGCCCTACAGACCCCAATCATTTTTGTAACTTCTACCATTACTGGGGGGACTACAAATTTTACACTCCCTTGGACCCGCAAAGAACCAGGGGCCATACCAACTTCCATATTTTCCATTCTGTCTACTTCTCGATTTTTTTCTCTGATAATGTGAAATTTTTTTTCTAAGGTATTAGCTAGGAGTAGTCAAATTCTTTCAATAATTCTCTTAATCTTAGCATCCTTGGGGGAAAATCCTTTGACAAAGTATCTAATGGTATTTTTATAGTCTCCCACTATGGATATTTGGCTGATCTTGTATTCCTGCATGTTAGGGACCTAACCTCCCTAACCCCTCACATATGTAGAATAATACATTTTCCATGTAATAAAGGCCAATATTAATAAGTCCTAGTAATAAGGAAGAATAAGTCAAATGTAAGAAGACCTATGCTAGATGTAGACAGAATCAGGAAGAAAGGCTATTTTTGGAAGAGAAGCATGCAAGTGGAAAAAAACAGCTGGAAGGAAAAGCATCATGCGTGCATGCATGGAAGACCTAACGACGCTAGGGTTAGGGTTTTTGTAATGAATTGTAATGGTTGGTGAGCCGAAGATATAAATAAGTAGTACTAAGAGATGAGGGGAAGATAAGTACATAGAGGAAGAGAACTGTAAGGACTGTATGAGACATTAAGTTGGTGAGATAGAGAAGGCATGAGGGACTCGATCCCAAGGGTTAGATTGCAGGTTGAGGAGCCTGGTGCAATATAGTCAGCCTCACAAGGATCGAGGAGCCTATGGGAGAGAAGAATAAATAAGACTATAACCCCATGTGGCGTGGGAGATTTCCAAACTATAATAAAATCATAAGAGCCAGATCTTTTTGGATGTAGCCCAAGAGGGGGTGAACCACTATAAAACTATGTCATGTGACTGAATGAATGTATATTTTTTTCTAATTAGTTGATGAATGTTGAGTGAATGAAGAAATTAAGTAGATCTAGTATTTTGCATGCATGCATAAAATAATTGTTATAAAAAGATGTTAAATGAACTGAATAAAGGTTAAGGTGCACAACCATAGATCTCTCTCAGTCTCAGGTTGCAAACACCTGAGTATTACAGCCACCCATAGAGTTATCTCAGGTGAGACTGCACAGTGCACTCTTTGTACTACGTTTCCTTTAGGGTTACCAGAGGGGCCGATAGTCTTTAAGGGATGTTGTTTTGAAGCTTCTTAGTTCTAAACCAGGGTCAATCTGTAATGGTCAATGAGAATCAGAATCAGAATCCTTCAAGACTAATAAGAGTAGATAGATAAAGGGAAAAACCAATAAATGGTTTCGTTGTCGGTTGAATGGAAGAAAATGGGATTGAGCATATGAGATCTGCTGAAGAAGCATCAAAATTATACGGGATAAGATGACAAGAAGGTGAAAGAATGTGAATCTTAAAGAGGATGTTGAGACCATGGAATCCCACGAAAGAAGATATAGAGAGCCCTTTGAAGAAAAATGAGCTAGAGTTTGCACAAAAAGATAACATGAACCCAAAGTTAACACTGTGCAAATATCTAGACAAGTACGTATTCACCGACTTGCATGAAGTACTTTTCTGTGATTTCCCACACATATTGTAGGAGTGGATCAAAATATTGAAAGACAATCATCCTAGGAATCAGATCATACAACTAGAGTGGAATCCTGAAGATATCGCATAACTACAACGAGTTGATAATAAGTTTACGCAAGCAGTAGATTTCTGGATAGACAACATTGTTGCCAGGTTTCTCACAGAGTTTGTAGTAGATCCAACAAAGTCATACAATGCAACTGAACAATAATTATTGAAGGGACCTCAAGGTAGGTACATCAGACCATTATATACTTCAATATATTTCTATACAAAAAAGGTGTAATGACAATGGAGTTAGACAACTAAAATTCCCTGTGTGCATGGGGGAAGGGGGGAAGCACTGACAGGAAAAGGAGAAATGGAATGAGAAGGGGATAAAGGAAAGAAGGAGGAGGCCTTGGACCCAATTATGATGGACGGTGACCAGATCAAGCAGATCATGGCGACCACTAGAAGGACACATAGTGGAGTACCCTACCAATATAAGGTGAACACCAAGAAGAGAGTCATAGCTATGAGGGAAGGCTTGGCAAGTGATGAAGAGGAGGTAGAGGAGCTCCGGGTTGTGGAGCAGATTGAGAAAATTATGTGTGTGACATATGAAAGGAAGACAAGAGGTCCAAGAGAGGAAGTAGAAGGCAACACTCCTATCCATATCAGTGTTAGTGTGGAACCCATAAAGCCATGTGCGACTGATTCACCAAGAAGAACACCACCGTTTAGACAACCGAATTTCGGGAGAAGGAAGACAACAGGAAGTACATCTACACAAGGAACAACAATTGGGGGAGCTAGTTCAAGAAGCAGTAGTCAAGTATCTACACCGCACAGAGGTAATAGTTCAACATTTAAGATGCCAGGACATGATCCCACCATCAGGTTACCAAAATTCAAAGGAGAAGCATGAGAGGACCCAAAGAAGCACATGTTTATCTGTGAAAATATTTGGGAAGCAAAATAGATAATGGAAGAGGACACTAAACTTGCACAATTAGCTATCACATTAAGAGATCACGCACTGGATTGGTATATGATTTTAGCTGCAAACAGTCCACTAGGGACAACTCAAATGATTGGAGATATCAAGAAGTTGTTGATAAACAAGTTCCAGAAGCCGAGTTCAGAGGATCAATACATGAACAAGATGATAGAGATCATAAAGAAACCAGGAGAATCTGTATGGGATATTGACCAAAGATTCAAAAGACTAAAGGTAAAGATAAAATACGTCATGACAGATATGAAACATAGGTGCTTGTTCATCAATTCACCATTACCACACTTGAAATATCCACTATGACAACAAAAGTTTCATAAGTAGGCAGAGGCTCTGCAGGAAGCCCTACAACTGGAAGAGAACAAATATCAGAAGTTAGATCCAGCCATCAAGGAGCTGAAGGAGGATATGAAGAATATAACATTCCAGCTAAACCAGAACAAGATAAAGGACAAAAGAGAAGTTGTTTGGTGTACCACATGTAGGACATAAGGACACCATAATAATGAATGCCCAACATTTTTTCAGTACATGGAAACAGGAATGCCAAACCCATTACCAACAGGAGGACTATGGTGCAAGATTTGTAGGAAACATGATCACGATCCCTGCCACTACCCAATGATGCAAAAGTATGAAACAATACCAAAGAGCTCGTATTGCAACTTTTGCAAGTCAATAAGCCATGATGATAAAGATTGAAGAAAGATGGAGTTGATGAGGGAAAGAACATCAGATGAATACAAGGTGCAGGCATAAATGATGACCGGGCAAGCCACACCTCAGTTTAATCAAGTACTATCCCTGTACAACACTACACAACCTCATTATAATACTGCACGACCACACTATAATACTGCGTAGTATAAACAAGCACCTCAGTATAATGCGTCGCGACGGGATCGAGATGGCTACAGAGGTGGAGGAAGAGAAAGAGGAGGCTTTAGAAGAGGGAGAGGACCAGTGGTATATCACAATTGTCAATAACCAAGACACTATGCAAGAGAATGTCGGCTTCCACTAGCGACATGTATGTATTGTTGCACATCAGATCGTGACACGGAAGAATGCCTGACGCTATTAGCAAAGATCCAAGAGAACATAAATCATAACAATCAGAATGTTCAGTGGATTTCATCATAAGCGATGGATGAAGGATTAACCATCAACATAGTTACACACAGAGGAGATAAAACATGAAACAACATAGTATGACAAGAGCCAACACAACACCAATGGGTGAAGAAGAATGTCGAACCAACGAAGTAGTTCGATGCACAGAATGAGAAGGAGATATTCAAGAAATCTATACGAGAATTCCTAAAGCCAGACATTGTGTCAACATCAACCGCGTAACATAGTAAGGAAGTACAAGAGTTCGAGATGCCTCCATCGTTGGATCACACCAAAGAAACACAACCCTTGGGACAAGTAAGTGTGATTAAAGGTTTTTTGCAATCATGTGTAAAAATACTAAATGATTCATCCTCTGTTAAAGTATTACAAAACATGTTAGAAACATGTAGCGTAGAAGCAGAAGGAAATTTAGAACAAAAAACAGTCAATCACCTACATACGAGGAGAACAAGTAGAGAGTTCAGGCTGAATGCCAACATTGTATATTTCAACATGGGAGATATTGTACTGGATTTAGGATCCGAAGTCAATGTATTACCCAAGAATACATGGCAATGTCTAGGAGAGCCCACATTAGGATATTCACCGGTTCAACTGAAACTAGCAAATCAACATATATTTCTACCAATTGGAAGACCAAAAGGAGTGACAATAGACCTGGATGGAGTGCGGACTAAAGCCAACTTCGAAGTGATCGAGATAGTGGATGGCACAACAACTTACCCAACATTTCATGGATTATATTGGGCGTTTGATAACAAGACCATAATCAACTTAAAGATGTAGAAAATGACCTTCGAGTAAGGAGAATATAGAAACATTGTGCCATTGAACCCATCAGAAGGGGAAAGGTTCATAGAGCCTACTTGCTTGGACCTGGAGGAAATTAACCAGTTGTACAAAACAACTACGCGAGATGAATACTACGTAAACCAAACTACAAATGGGGTACTCAGTTGGTGAAGCATCACCTCATGTGCATCAGACTCGGATACAAGCTTAGAAAATTGGCAACAGAGGTTAGATGAAGTTTCCACAAGAAGATGTGAAACAATAGACCGTACAGTAAGATGGGTAGGTACGAAGATAAGGGAATCGCCCAGATTCCATGGGGTGAATGACCTAGAAACATTCTTAACACATTATGAATATGAAGTGTTAGAAAATCATAGGCTATTAGCCCTAGATATAGCACTCAAGGAGACACCTGCGAGATGGTGGGGTGCACACAAAGAAACAATCAAGGACTGGTATCAATGTAAGCGATTACTGCGCATTAGGTTTGGCGTAGCACAAGGAAGCAACCAACTGCATAAATATGATGGACATGGGGCACTAGAAGAACACTTGGAGAAGTGCAGAGCACTATGGAAAATGACACCACCAGAGGAATGGCCTCACCATTTTGTGCACACATTAGAAAACATCCCAACAAACTGGTATACAGACTAGGAACTGCGCAGAGGAACTACGAGTTGGACAATATTACTACAGAACTTTACAGTCACTTTCTCATTTGAGAATGAGAACCCCAACATAGATGCAACACTTAAAAAAATAAGAGGGGTGATATTCATTAAGGAACCAAAAGTTGAACCAATAACAGAAGAACGACATCAAAAAAGACAGACAGTGAAAGAACTATTGTCATGCTACAATGTGTAGGAAGAAGCACCAGATGAAGATGACCCATGCGATATTCAGATTGAGGAATTTGAAGGAGAGAGAGAAGTGGAAGGTCCACCACTAGAATCAGAAGTAATTGTTTCTCCAATCAAGGTGAAGAAAGTCAACATCGGGATAATTAAGAATCCCAAAATGGCCAACATTGGAGACTACTGGGATGAGAAAACAATGGTAAGTATAAGAAAGTTACTGAACGAGAACAATGACCTGTTCCCAACAATGTTCATAGAAATGAAAGGCACAACAGGAGAGCTAGGCGAAATGAAGATACCGCTCAGAGTTGAGGCAAGACCAATCAGACAGTGACCATACAGACTAAACCTGATATATAAGAAAAAAGTCAAAGGTGAGATCGATAGGATGTTGGAGGTTGGAATCATAGAACTTGTAGAAGAATCCGAATGGATAGGCCCGATGGTAGTTCAGGAGAAGAAACAAGGGGGGATAAGAATATGTGTCGACTTGAGGAAGTTGAACGATGCTTGCTTACATGAACCGTACCCTACCCCATTCACAGATGAATTCTTGGAGAATGTAGGAGGATATGAATCCTATCCATTCACCAACAGATTCTCAGGATATTTTCAGATCAAGATAGCACTAGAAGACAGATACAAGATCACTTTTTCCACATAATGGGGATCCTACCAGTATACAGTCATGCCATTTGGATTGAATAATGCACCAACAATATTCTCCAAAGTAGTCATAGCTGCATTTAAAGAATTTATCCACCATTTTATAGAAGTATACCTGGATTATTGGACAGTCTATAGCCTGTTGAAGGACCATGTAGAAGTCTTACAAATGATATTAGAAAGATGCAGGCAGTGCCAAGTATCGTTAAATATCAAGAAGTGCATATTCATAACACCTTTTGGGATACTATTGGACCATATAGTATGCAATCAAGGCTTGCTAGTAGATCCTTCCAAGATTGCAGTAATTGTTAACCTGTCACCACCAAAAACTGTCCATTAATTGAGAAAGACATTGGGACACACAAGATACTATAAGAAATTTATAAAGGGGTATGCATAGATCACTGCGCCAATGGAAAAATTGTTAAGGAAAGACACAAAGTTCCAATGGAATGAGGACTGTCAACATGGTTTGGATACCTTGAAAGAGAAGATGGTAATCGCACCAATCCTAGTATTATCGGATTGGGAAAATACATTCCACGTAAATGTAGATGCATCGACCATATCACTTGGAGCTATTCTGGCACAGCTAGGAGTAGAAGAATTGGACCATCCTATAATATTTTCTAGTAGAAAATTGTCAGAATCAGAGCAAAACTACAACACCATAGAGAGGGAAGGATTAGCTATGGTCTACACTCTTTAGAAGTTCAGACATTATTTATTGGGAAAACATTTCAAGATGTACACATACCATTCAACGGTCAAATACCTCGTCAACAAGCCAGTGTTGGGGGGGATGATTTGTATATGGTTATTTGTTTTTCAAGAATTTTACTTTCAAGTGATAGTCAAACCAGGAAAGTTGAACGCAGGACCCGATCACATGTCATAGATTACTAATGGGGAGGAACCTATGAATCTAGAGGATAATTTTCTCGACACACAACTATTTTCAGTCTAGATAGCCAATGAATACTTTGCAGACATCATCAAGTACTTGAGTACAAGGAATGTGCCATAGGAATAAGACACTGTGCAGAAGAAAAATATGGTAGTCAAGGCTGCAGACTATCAGTTAATTGCAGGACACTTATACAAAATGGGTGTAGATAGAATCTTGAGAAGATGTGTACTAGAACATGAAAGACCAAGGATCTTAGCAGAATCCCATGAGGGAATAGAAGGAGGACATTATGTAGGCAAAGCTACCATGCGGAAGGTATTGTGCACAGGACTATGGTGGTCGACCATTCCCATAGACTCAAAGGACTATTGCCAGAAATGTGATGTATGTTAGAGGGTTGGTAAACTGAATAGAAGGGACAAGATGCCCCTGTGACCACAAGTAACTTTGCAGGTATTTAACAAATGGGAAAAATATTTTGGGGGACCAATTAACCCACCAACAAAAAGTTCAGGAGCGAGGTACATTATTACTGCGATAGAATACCTGACAAGATGGGCAGAAGAAACAATAGTAAAATATTGTAGCGCAGAGACAACAACACTCTTCCTATTTGAGAATGTGATCACTAGATTTGGTTGCCCGGGGATTTTGATGAGTGACCAAGGAAATCACTTTATCAACAACACTATTAAGGCTATGACTGAGCATTTTGAAGTTTATCATAAAAAAAGTACACCATATCACCCTCAAGAAAATGGAATAGTAGAAGCCTTTAACAAAATCCTTGAAAATGCACTGACGAAGATCTGCAACATTAATAGGGATGATTGGGACCTAAATATACCAGCAGTATTGTGGGCATACAAGACCACATGTGAAAAATTGACTGGACAAACACCATTCAGATTAGTGTCTGGACAAGAAGCAGTAGTGCCATTAGAATTTTTGGTACCAAGTCTGCACATAGAAGCAATTAAAAACATGATAGAACAAGGTGCAATACATGAAAGGTTAAATCAGTTGATGATCATGGAGGAAGACATGATTCTAGCAGGGTTTCACCAAGAAGTCCAGAAAGAAAGAGACAAATATTGGAATGATAGACATATCGAGAGGACGGATTTCAAGGAAGGAGACTTAGTCTTGTTGTATGACAGTAAATCCCTTCAGCACCCAGGAAAACTCAAAATGCATTGGTTAGGAACATACGAAGTGAAGCCTATCATAGACGGGGGAGTTGTACATTTGAAGCATTTAGGAGGAACATAACTTAGAGGGATGATTAATGGGAGACAACTGAAGCTTTATAGGGACAATCGACCTCCTAGTACTTGAAAAAAAAAACAGAGGAGATACCGCATCGAACATCAAAGGATAACAACAGAGGTCTCGTGTGCCGAAAAGAGTGAGCATGCACACTCGAAAATTCCAGCACGGCAGAGAAAAATGCCAATGATCACTACAAAGCAGGAAACAGAGGGAAATAGAAAACAACGGGAAAGAAAGATACGGAAAATAACCGCCAACGGACAAAGACTATCAAAATTAAATGACAAAAATCACTGACAAGATGCCACATTAATCGCACTAACTAGAGATGACAAGGGAAATCAATCGCAAGGACACGGAAAGTGCCAATTCAATTAAAACACAAATTGAGTAATGTCTCCAAGAAGCTTCACACAATTCCTATATAAGCTAGTACGTGGGACTGAGAAGGTTATTGTGCAATTGAGAAAAGAATAAGCCATAGAATATATAGAGACAAGAGCGAAGTTTGCAGAGGTTACAGAGGCCACTATGTTTGTTGGATAACAACCTTAACACCATATCACCACCCAAACAGAGAGAACCGAGCCATACGGGAAAACGACCTCGAAGCAAATCTAGATCACCACCGCAAGCACATGGAAGCGAACAATGTCCACTTCAACCTCAAGAAGTCATCAATGTGGACGAAATCCCATCACCCAATATGACACCAGGAGCCCCACACTTGTCATGGAAGAGACCCAACAAACAACACCAATGGGCATGGACATTGATGTACCAGAAGGTGGATAGGTACAATAGGCTGAGGACGCAAGTAATCATTCGCACCTCGAAAAACTTGAAGAAGGCCTAAGAGTTAATGGGATGATCCTGAACCATAAAGAAACAGTCATGCCAGAAGGATCACAGAAAAGCACGCCGGAACAACCATATCAGGGCACAGTGGAAGATTTCATCGGTTGACCAGATGAGTACACAGAAGAGAGAACAACGGAGGCTGGAACCTCGAGTCAACCACCACAACAGAATGGAAAATAGGAAGTACCAAGGTCATGGTGCAGGTAGGCCGCCTCAACCATTGTCTTGTCACACATTTCGGAATGGGTACGTATCGCAGGCAACATGCTAGGTCACATGGAGAAATTGAGGTACTCAGACCATGACGTGAGGGACATGGACAAGTTCCCAGAGTTTTCTAAGAAATTTTACCTACAGATCGTGGGTATAGGACACTTTGGCGAGCCAATTAACCAACCAGTCCAGTGGGTAGCCACACTAGCCAAAATCGGGATTCTAGACCTATTGGACATCCCGCACTTTGGGAGAGGCCAATACACAAACAACTGCATCAAGAAGCTAATGGCAGTCACCCATGGAGGATACCTGTGGCTGGAATAGATCGTCTTAATAGACATATATCTCATTACACACATCATAGGGATTCCATCATGGGGGGAGGAACTCGCGCAGTTCTTGGATGACAAAACTAAGGAGAAGGCATTGGCCGAGGAAATGAATAAAAAGTATGGTACGGAAAGGGGGTCACATAGAATCGTAATCAAGCGTATTAGTGACACAGTGACAAGGGTGGCCACACAAATCTTGGCATGCAAGTTACTTAGAAAATTCCGCAAGGAGGAAGTCCCTGTCGGGGTTGTCGCAACTGCAACACAGTGTGTGGAGGGCACCACACTTAGCCGGGCCCCATATTTTTTGAATATGTTCCTGGTCGACTGCAAGGATGCGTAGGAATTCACGACAAACTTTCATTATTCATGGCTACTCATCCTGATCGCTTTGATCGAATGGAAGGAGCCCAGGTATGCATTCTTTGGCACAAGACCCAAGCCTTTCCATGCAACATACTACCTATCGCTGGGATGTGCCTCAGATCCCAAGAACAGAAAGGTGAATGTAGCCATATTCGAAGGATATTATGAGGACCTATAGGAGAGAATCGCCAATACTTGGCGAGTTACACTGAAAACAATCGCACATTATTAGGGCATAGCCAAATTCAAAGCGACTAGGCATGCAATGTGGATCCAAGCGCGAAAGGATCCCGACAAACAATGGCTCCAACTGCGTTATTGCATCAAGTTGGAGGACATAGAGATGGCCATGAAGAATTGGAACAATGACTCGAGTATTCTAATCCTGAAGCAGGAAATGTCCACAGGAATGGAGGAGGAGGAAGGGCAGGAATAGACACCTGTGGAAGAGATAAAAATGCCCAAGAAGCTAAGGACAGTTCTGAACAAGGCACAACAGAACAAAGGGGGGCGTCCAAGAAGAACAACACCCAGGTTCCGTAGGTACAGGAGAAACAAACTGAGGTAGAATAAGGAACCACTTCGAGTGCTACTCAGCAAGAGCAAGGCCAGACAAAGAGGGAAGTCATCCAAATGGGGGGTACATGCAAGAAATATAAGGTGCACATAACTCCCCCAGAATATACAATCATGGAGGATGATGCGGACCTTGTGGCCCAGATGGTCTAGGATTGCATAGTGGATGATTTTGACAATGCTTAGCGACAAAGGGACAGGATGAAGGAGGAGTTGTAATACATGCGATGACTCCTCCAACAGCTCAAAGAAGCACAGGTGGATGACAACAACGTAGGAAAATTCCCATCAACATCACAGATAGGAGGTGAAGATGGATCAAGTGAGAAGGACAGGATCCAGATGACAACACAACCGAGCTCGGAATTTCACGTCACACCCAACATGCTGCACATGGATGAAATCGTGGGGCAGAAACCCATGAAGGATTTGGCTCAAATACAGTTGTTATTGATGCAGATACCAACCAAGGCCTTGTATAAACTGCAAGTCAGTGTTGTGCAGGAGGTACAATCACACACACACACAGATGCAATGGAATTGCAACAGAGAAAGGACAATCAGGGTGAGTTGGAATTGGTACTCGAGCAAGCTAAGCTCAAGACCAAAGATGAAAAATACCATGTGGATAGGATGGAGCAGTAATTGGCCGTAGCCTATGAGAAAATCCCAAAGAGCACGCATACATCAAAACTCATGGTGACGCAGAAGATTTATCAGATTGTGCAGACAATCGATCAATACAGGCATGAGATAGAGCACCTTCAAGAACAACTTGTACCTACCACTCCGCTAGAAGTGAAGGAGTAGAGAAAGAAGGCAAAAACAACATAGATAAAGGAGATAGAATGACAAGTCCATGTAGTGACCAACTTGTTCGAGAAGGCAAAACAACTATGGACAAATATAGAAGAGGATTAATAGGTCCATTAGTGGGACCATGAAGAATAAAGGATAAGCACAGCTATCCAGGACCTCAAGCAGAGGTAGAAGACAATGTCGATCACAGAGCACGTCAAAGGAGAGAAGGATATGAATAAATTGCAGGCAGAACTCATAGCTATGCAGACACAGAAAAATGAGTGCCAAGCTCAAATGGAACCGCTCCAGGGGAGATCAAAAGAGGTCATTGCGCAGGCGGAAGACACAAAGAAGAACATGGCACAAAATCAGGCAGAGTGCATAGGGATGGTCAACGATGAGATTGCAGTGTAGGTATTGGACACACTCAAGGAGAAGACCGCGCAGACCCAAACGCAAGCAAAGGAGCTCACAGAGAAGTTTTAGGCGATTGTAGGAGAGATCGATGAAGCACACAAGGTTTATGTGGATTGAGACGAGCCACATGTCAGTGTTGGGGGCCTATTGGATGCAGGCCGAATCAGGAAGAAAGGCTATTTTTGGAAGAGAAGCATGCAAGATGAAAAATTCAACTGGAAGGAAAGGAAGCACGTGTGCATGCATGAAATACCTAATGATGCTAGGGTTAGGTTTTTGTAATGCATTGTAATGGTTGGTGAGCCAAAGATATAAATAAGTAGTACTTAAGAGACGAGGGGAAGAGAAGGACAGAGAGAAAGAGAACTGTAAGGACTGTATGAGTCATTAAGCTAGTGATCTAGGGAAGGCATGAACAAATCGATCCCGAGGGTTAGATCGGAGGCTGAGGAGCATGGTGCGATCTAGTTAGCCTCATAGGGATCGAGGAGCATATGGGAGAGAAGAATAACTAATATTGTAACCTCGCGTAGAGTGGGGGATTTCCAAACTATAATAAAATCTTAAGAGCTAGATCTTTGTGGACGTAGATCGGGAGGGGGTGAACCATGGTAACACTATGTCATGTGACTGAATGAATGTATCTTTGTGTCTGATTAGTTGATCAATGTTGAATGAATGAAGTAGTTAAGTAGATCTGGTATTTTGCACGCATGCAAAGAATAATTGTTATAACAATATGTTAAATGGATTGAATAAAGGTTAAGGTGCACAACCACATATCTCACTTAGTCTCAGGTTTCAAACACTTGAGTATTGTAGCCACCCATAGAGCTATCTTAGGTGAGACTATGCAGTGCATTCCGTGTACTGCGTTGCTTTTTGGGTTACCAGAGGTGCTGATAGTATTTAAGGGATTTTGTTGGGAAGCTTCTTAGTTCTAAACCAGGGTCAATCTGTAATGGTCAATGAGAATCAGAATCAGAATCCCTCAAGACCAATAAGAGTAGATAGATAAAGGGAAAAACCAACAACCTAATAGAATCTTTCACTTCTAGAAGATCTTCCTCAAGATTGTTCTTTTGATAGATAGATTTAGTATAAATAGGAGTGGAGGGCATGATAAGTTTTGTCTTGAGAATTATTGTAATAGAGCGCTACTCTGCTGGAGGTTTTCCCCTCAAAGAGGGAAGTGAACATTGATTCCTATCAATAAGGGTATTATTTTGATGTTGTGGTTTCATATTTTGTGTTGTTCCGCTGTTATTCTTTGCAATTTTTTTGTTTTCAGCTATTATAATAGATCTGGTACCTTACAAGTAGTATTAGAGCACTTTCCTTAGAAAAATATTGTGGGTTATTGTTTTCAATGTAGAGATGTACTTCTTCATATTAAATCTACAAAGATCCTTCGTTCATCGCATAAATCCATGGTCGGGGAAGCATACATGCATTAACTACAAGTGGTACTTAAGCGCACATTGTTGGCCACCCTTGTAACCCCTGTTGGTACCCCTTTAAGTGGTAGCACATCAAACAACACCTGTATAATGATTGACCTAGATATCTTGAAGCCCTCTATATATAAACCGATGGGTCGCCTGACTTCTATAGTGCCACCAAGAACAACACTCAGGAAGATACTCTCTAGTACATGGGTAGTTGGGTAGTAAGTCTAAGGGCACGATCTAGCCTCCTTAGATGGTGCCCTGAGATATTGGGGTGAGTACTACTATTGGACCCCACATGCATATCAGAATGCTATAGCACAAGGAAAACCCTTGTATGTAGAAACCCTGAATACCCTAACCCTTGGGATGGAAAAAGAAACATAACATACAAGATCTTTTGTCATGCAACTTTACCTCATGTATTCTGGTTGCAAAATTACTACACAATTTTTCCTGTTAAGAATTTGGGTCTTTCAACACTGCAGTGTTCTTCAAATTGGAGTATAACTCCGCAGGAGTAAAATTTTGTTTTTGGATCCTATTGAAACCATTATTTATCCCTATCCCATTGGATTCCTCTCTTCACCCT
>JZKD02S0058186.1:181026-192466 GCA_000966675.3 Picea glauca | reverse complement strand
GAAATTATTGCACAACTCCATTCCATTCAATCCACTGAGACACCCTTTGTGCCTCCTAACCTCCAATCCATCCTCTCCAAATATCAAGTTGTTTTTTCCACTCCCTAGGGACTTCCTCCTTCCCGTGCTGTTCATGATCATTCCATTCCACTTGTACCCGGTATCCTTCCTCCCAATGTTCGTGCCTATCATCATCCCTTTTCCCCAAAAAATGAAATTGAGAAAATAGTTCAAGAATTTCTCTCCATAGGCCTTATTCATCCTAGTAATAGCCCCTATTCTTATCCTATGGTCATGGTACTTAAGAAAGAAGTCTCTTGGAACATGTGTCCTGACTTTCACTCCCTCAACAATCTTTTCAAAATTTCATGCCCATATTCAGATTGTGAAATAAATATACCAGCTTTGAAGTGGTGAACTTTAATATCCAGAAAATATCTCATAAGCCCCAAATCGGTCATTTCAAATTCATCCTTCATGACTGACTTAAATTATTCTATGCCAAAATCACCTGTAAAAATCAAATCATCTACATATAAGCAAACAATTATCATGTTACCTTTCTGATTTTCTTTGATGTAGAGTGTTGGCTGACATTCACTTCTTTGAAATCCATTTTGAATGAGATAAGAATCTATGAGATTGTACCAAGCTCTGGGAGTTTTCTTTAATCCATACAGTGCCTTCTTCAATCTATACACTTTGTTTTATTGTCCTGGAATCTCATAGCCTTGTGGTTGTTCCACATATACTTCTTCCTCTAAATGTCCATTCAAAAATGTTAACTTTACATCCATTTGATAAATAGGCCATTTGTTCTATGCAACAATGGCCAACACAGTTCTGACTGTGTCCATGTGCGCAAATGGCACAAATGTTTCATTGAAATCAATTCTAGGTTGTTGTGTAAAACCCCTTGCAACTAACCTTGCCTTGTTCTATGCACATTTCCTTCTACATCATGTTTGGTTTTATAAATCCACTTTACGCTTATCACATCCTTTTCTTTAGGTACATCAACCAATTTCCATGTTTGAATGTTCTCTATGCATTTGATTTCTTCATCCATGGCTTGTTCTCGTACATCATCCTTGACAACTTCTTCAAAAGTTAAAGGATCGTCTATTTTTGAAAACAGAGAAAAGACTGAAAATGAATTTGTTGTGTCAACATTATAGATGTCACACTGACTTGTTGTCTTTCTTGGTAATAGACTTGCTGATGTTGGATCTAGAGATGTAGAACTACTTAGAATTTTTTTTGGTGTTTGATGTGCTCTAGGTGTGGATTTCGCACACGGTGATCTCACTGGAGTAATTTGTGTTGCACTTTATGTCGCAGTTCTAGGTGTAGAAGGAACTGTGCACTAACTTGTACATGGTGTTTCAACCACTTCATCTTCTATGTCATCATGCTCAATAGGATCAATAATATTTCTATGCTTCCATCCCATGCTTCATTTTCCACATATTGATCACGAGTAATTATGAATTTTCTTGCAATAGGATCATACATTTTGTATACTTTTGTATCTTTAGACTATCCAACAAATATACATTTTTGTCCTTTGTTATCTATCTTCTTTTTCAACTCATCTAGAACATGTGCATATGTGACACAACCAAAATTTTTTAAGTGTGTCACATTATGCTTCATACATCTCCAGGCTTCTTGAGGAACCTTGTTTCTCACACTCTTTGTAGGACATTTGTTCATGATGTATACTGCAGTTGCTATTGCCTCAGCCCAATACTCATTTGACAAATGTTTGGCTGCCAACATACTGCACACCATTTCCTTGATGGTTCAATTCTTCCTTTCTATGATACCATTATGTCGTGGCATATACTGCGCAATGAATTGCTTGTAGATGCCATGGAATTTACAAAAGTTCTGAAATTCTCTTGAAACATATTCACCTCCTCTATCAGTTCTTAGAACCTTAATGTAATAGCTGCTTTGCTTCTGCACAAGTGATTTGAACTGCTGAAAACATCCCAATGCGTCAGATTTGTGTTTTAGGAAATAAATCCATGTTTTTCTGAAAAATAATCAATGAATGTAAGAAAATAAGTACTTCCTCCTATAGATGGTGTTTGTACTGGTCCACAAATATCTGAATGTACAATTTCCAGTGGATATTTTTCTTTGTATGACTTTGCAATTGGAAATGATTCTCTATGTTTCTTTCCAAAGATGCATCATTCACATATTTTTTATGGTTTTTCAATTAATGGAAAGTCTTTCACCATATCCTTTGTATGTAGTAGATTTATAGCTCCAAAGTTTAGATGTCCAAATATGAAATGCCATATCTAGGATTCATCCTATACTTCATATTGGAATGCTTCATGCATCTCTGTGTCATTGTCTTCTTCTTTTTTGGTACTGCGTGCACTAACTTTTCTTTTTTTATAACTACCCACACTTACTGTTTTTCTTTATGTTTTGAATGTAGTGTCAGATTGTGCATATTTTGTGTCATAGACAACTTGTGTTGTTTTCCTCTTCATAGTTGGCTTCAATGTTAATGGAAACATTTTGTTTCTTGTCATCTAGATTCTTGCAACAACATGATTGCTTGGATATCTATCCATAATCACACAATGATATCTTCCATGTAGATTCTATATCCTTTCTATAACCACTGTCATGTGCTCATCAAATTATTCTTTAGACCAGAAATATAATATACATCAGGACTAACCTTTTTCTCCCCCTGCTTAGTTAGCATGTTTATACTGAATTTTCCTAAGACGGTGACTTGGATATCTATTCGAAGTGTAACTTTAGTTTGGACTGGCTTATCCAAACTAGAAAACAATTCCAAGTTTCATGTCATGTGATTACTACAGACTAAATCTAGATACCATATGTCACATGGAATTTCTTGAGAAACATTGCATTCAACTAGGGAAATTGTAAGTATTTCTTCAATGCATGCCATAAACATAGGGCTGTTGGGACTATTTGCGATGCATGAGTTGTCTTGACCTTGCTTGTTCTGATTATTTTGTCTCTTTCTGCACTCATATGCATAATGTCCATACTTTTTACAATAATGGCACTGAATATTTGATTTATCAAATTTATGATTACTTGTCTGACTATTATTTGTATTTTGACCTCTTCCACCAGTATTTCTAGGACTAATACTACGTCCACCTCTACAAAACTCCTTCCTCTGCCTCTAAAATTAGCTCTCCCCTTTCCTCTTCCATGGCTTATAGATGACTGCACGAAAAATGCATTATCTAATGACATATTTTATCTATTTAATCTGGGTTCATGATTAATGAGGGTGACTTGCAGATGCTCTAGACTAAATTGACTTAGATCTTTGTTCTCTTCTAAAGTCACAACAAGGGTATCAAATTTAAGAGGGAGAATCCTAAGTACCTTCTCAACAACCTTTCTATCCTCTATGGTTTCTCCATGAGACATAATCTGATTTATCAGGCCAATAACATGGGTGTAAAAGGAATCTACTGAATATGTGTCTTTCATTGACATAGTTTCAAAATCTCTTCTAATAATTTGTAGTTTTGAAGTATTGAATTTGTCCATACCTTGATAAGAGGTTTTTAATATGTCCCATTCTTCCTTGGCTTGTTTTGCTGATGCAACTCTTGGGAATATGCTATCATGCATGGCTTGATGTATGTAAAACATCGCCTTTCCATCTTTCTTCCTTTGATCTTTCAAAGCATCATTCTTAGCTTGTGTGAGGGAATTGTACACTACCTAATCTATTGGGTACACATAGCCATTCTCAAATATCTCCCATACATATTGAATCTGAAATAAAGACTTCATGGTCAAGGACCATAACTCACAATTCTTTCCTGTAAAAATGAGAGGTTTCATATTTGAAGTAGAAGCCATGATTTATAATTTCTTCTTACAATAGAGCTACTGCTCTTGAAACTTACTCTGATAAAAATTGCTTTCATAAACCTGCTCTGATACGAGATCTTGGATAAAAAACGCACAAACAAACTCTGCACAATGCAATTTCAAAGACCGCACAGTTCAATTCTTCATCGCTGACTCTAAGGACTTACCACATAGTTCACAGACTGCTCAATATTCTACACATTATGATAATAACACTAAAAAAAAATAATTTCTTGATACTGAGCTACTCTTTAACTCATAAACTCACAAACATAGCAAATATTCAGAAATATGCATGAATTTATCAACGCACAAAAAATACTTGATATATATTAAGAACTTGGGTGTTGTGCGCTAATATAGAATACAAAACTATGTCAAGCTTCAACTCCAACAACTTTTGAACAGACTTCTGGAAACTTGCAAAAAATAGAGCTTTAGCTCTCAAACTTCTTCAACTCCTCACAATTGTTGTTGCTTCTAACTATTGACTCTATTATTTTAGTTCTGTGTGTATCGACTACCTTCAAACTCAGATATATAAAGATAAGGATTGAGACTTCCTGTAGAAGCTAACCGACTTAACATTTAAGACAACAATTAATTTGACTGACTTTTATCTACCCAACAGAGCTCAAGAAAGATAAAGATTAACTCATTAATAACTCTCATGCTTGTTGACTGACAAAACTGAGTTTGAACTCACTGATTCGGCGGAGACGTAAAACTCATCGACTGGTAATTAATATTTCCAATAGGATTATGGTGACATATGACATCAATGGTGTCAAAAGAGTTGAAGCAAGAAGAAATATTTCTAGCAATTTGTTGTCAATAATTGTTTTCTATATATGAAATTTTCAGCACACCATACAACAGAGTTTAGTGCCCAGCAATGGTCATGCCCAACAAAGAGAATGCTCTATGTTTTTATCAACAGTACCCAACAAAGAAATATGTGCATTTTTTCCTCAGAGTATGGTGACATATGACATCAATGGTGTCAAAGAGTTGAAGGCAAGAATAAATATTTTTGACATTTCCCCATAAATAACATTGTTGAGACTGAAAACTAGCAATTTGTTGTCAATAATTGTTTTCTACATCCACACAATGTCATTGATTCCCTAGCGTAAGCAACATGATTCCAAAATTGTTGAAGAATGCTTTTTTTTCTAATGACTCTAACTATTCAATGTGTAGAAGGGGCACAACTGCACTTTAAAAAATTGGAATTGACACCAGAAACATGAGAAAGTTATAGATAGCTCTACTTTGTGTTAGGGGCCAGGGCACACAATCTGGTTGCACTAATGATAAGAGGGTATGTTACAGATAGCTCTACTTTGTGTTAGGGGCCAGGGCACACAATCTGGCTGCATTGATAATCTATAGATTTAGACTTTATGGAAAACTGAGAATATCTTGTTCGAATATGCCAGTGAACATCAACTTAATAAGACTGATTCCCATCAGGAATAGTATATTGAAGTTACAACACAATTAACCTATGTATCTACCACATGTATCCACATGAATTCTATCATTGGATCTTGAGGGGTCAATATCATGACTTCATCCTTATGAGGCATGAGCATAAACATGAATAGGGAAATTCCATTGTCTTGTGCATTTAGTTGTGAGGAGTTTGATATAAAATAGAAAATTCAACATCAATTGCTTACCCCTGTTGAGGACAACCATAATCATAAAACAAGAGAATTGATAAAATCCATACCTATGGAAGAGCATCCCAAGAAAGGGAATCTTCGCCCATACCTTTCTAAAGAGCAGCCTGGAATTGTGATCTTGGTCAGTGCACTATTGGTGAATTAATCTGCATAGGTAAAATTAATTCCTTAGTTCGACATGAAGAATAAATGCATAGATGAAATTAATTATTAATAAAATTTTTATTAATAATATATTAATAAAAATGTTAATTCCAACCTCTCCTTCTAATATTTTTATGCCAAAAAGGCATACACCCTATTGACAATGAGAAAAATTAATCACCTTTTAATCTAAAATTTTAATCTGATGGCTAACAATTGAATATGTTGGCATATTCTTAGTCGTCCTCCCAAATCAATGAATGTGATTTCCTCTTCATAACTTCCTTGTATTTTTGAATGCATTTGTTAACCTATTTACGTTTTAACATTTAACTAATCATATTAAGAAATTATTGTAGAACTATATGATTTCCACATTTAAATGATTAAACTTTGGATTTAGCATGCTGGCTATGCTGGCTTTAGACGCTCATTTTCTGGTTGTGCGTTTCATTTTCTGGCTGTGCGTTTCATTTTCTGTCCGTGCCTTTCGGCATTCATCAGCCACAGTTTTGAGTGGTTGTGCTAGTAATAATATGTTAATAAAAAAGTTAAAACTCGTTACGACAAAGCTTGAGTCAAATTTACATAGAATTTTTAGATTAAAATAATTTTAAAAACTTGTGTAATAAAAAATAAGAAATAAAAGAAAAACAAAATAAAACCATTTAAAATAAAAAAATAAACAATTAAAAATATAAATATTAAAAAAATTAAAATACACAATTTAAAAAAACAAAACATTTAAATAAACAATAAAATAATATAAACATTAAAAAAAATCTTTAAATTACACAATTTTAACATATATATAAATAAATAAATTTGCACATGAAAGCCATCCTACCCATCTCCATGGCTATGAATTTTACATCTTGGGAGCAGGGTTATGGAATTATAATTCAAAAACAACTTAGAAGCAAATGAACGTTCTAGTGAATGGTTGGCCATAAGAGTAGTTCCAATGAATGGTAGCTAAAATATGTGATTTCTTATCATAGTAATTGCCTCAATTTTTGTCGGTTCTTTTTCATAAATTGAGATGGAGTGAAACTAAAGGAATTGTTTCCTTATGAAACTAAACCAGTTAAGCCAAATACCTGGATTTAAATACCCGGGGTGTTACCTTAAGCCAAATTGTTATACTAAATCAGATTGGAGATGGTTGGAAAAGAAATTTGAGGCTAGAATTACAAATTGGAGCCACATATGGGTAAGTCTAGGGGGTAGGGTAATATTGGTCAAATCAATACTAGAAATCATTCCAGTGTATTGGCTATCCTTAGCTAAAATCCCAAAAGGTACACTAAATAATATAAGAAGAAGAATGTTCAGCTTTCTGTGGACGGGAAACAAGATAAAAGAAGGAGTACATCTGATTAGTTGGAAAATGTTAGCCAAACCAAAGAAGGTGGGTGGGTGGGGAATCAAAAACATTTTTATTTTTGGAAAAGAACTAGCAACAAAAATTTTATGGAGGCGATTAATGGTTCTTGGGCTTTGGCATGAGGTAATACTTAAGAAATATCTCAGGAAGAAATAGGTTGAGGCCTGGTTTAGGGAAGGAAATAAAAATTGGGCTGGAATATCAAATATCTTGAGAGCTCTCACTTTGTCATACAACACAGTGGTAGAGTGGTTGGCTTGGAAACCGATAAATGGGAAAGACATTAGAATAGGCTCAGATCCAATGATTGGGGCACACAGGTATTACAGATTGTCAAAGGATCTAATACAAAATTTGAAGGAGCAGGGCATTGAGCACCTAGAACAAGCAAGAGAAAGGCAACAGGAAGGCTTGAGACAAACAACCTGGAAAGAGGCTGAGAATTTAGGCTTGGAAGGTGAACAACTAGTGGAATGGAATAACTATGTGAAAGGATTAATAGAATTCATAATTGATTTAAATAATGAAAAAGACTATTGGTCTTGGGACACTAAGACGGGTCAGGTAAATGCAAAACAAGCATATGAAGTGCACTTCTTGATGGAGGGGGAGGGGGGGAATCACAAAGTTTTGGTATACTGATCTTTGGAAATGGCAGATACCACTAAAAATAAAATTGTTGCTTGGTTGATGCTTGAACAGAAAATACTAACCTGGGATAATCTGGTAAGTAGAGCTTTTGTAGGCCCTAGTATATGTATACTATGTGGGATCGAAGGGGAGAATACAAAACACCTCTTTGTGGATTGTACATTTACCAAATATATCTGGTACAATATACTAAATCATTTAAAGAGTAAAGGTATTTGGGAAGGGGGACAGGTAGTAGAATGTTCCACTAACTGGATAAAAAATAAGGATAATTCCAAGGAGTTACCAAGTGTTATCTGCTAGGAGATTTGGAAACAAAGAAATCTGGTAATATTTGAAAATCAGTTTCCTAATAGGAATAGAGTGTACAACAATATTTTACAGGATGTGGGTGAAATTTTTACACATAAGATTGATAAGGGAAGAAGAATTGATAGGCCTCCTTTACTAGTCTGGGAGATGATTGTGGGTTTTTTTTATGGAGCCTCACAAAAAAGAGGTACAAAATGTGGGGTTGTTGCAGTCATTAAATGTCCCTATCTAGGAACTTTCATATTGAAGATGACTTGTGGTTATGGAACTAATACAAAAGGGGAATTACTTGCTCTGTGGTGCATTCTTTATTTTTCATGCTACAAAAAGATAAATAGGATTCAGTTAGCAGGAGATTCAAAGATTATTATAGACTGGTTCACTAATGATAACAATCTGCAGGTGATCTCTCTTTAGCCTTGGATGACAAGAATTCGATATCTGAGCAAGAATTTTATCCAGATCAAGGCGCATCATATATACATGATATACAATAAGAAAACAGATAAGCTGTCAAAGGAATCCCTTACCTTAGAAGAAGATGGAATATTTTTCGCTGAAGAACATGATGGTCACATAGACAACTTTGAAAGAATCAAATTTTGAAAATCTGAAAAGAGAAATCAACAACTGTTTTTTATGTAATGCAGATCTGAATCTGTATTTTCGAGGAAAGGTGGCAAATATTTATATGCTGAATATTAAGCAGTGAACTATTTTTTTGTAAACGATTAGCAGTGAACAATTTTTTTGATTAAGACAGTGATTGTCTTAAAGGTCAGATATATATGTAAATCTGGTTCAGAAATTTTATATTAACTAATATAATTTTTTTTCCTTTATTGAAAAAAAAATCGAGATGGTAAAAATATATGAATCCTTATCATAGTAATTGCCTCAATTTTTTTCAATCCTTCCATAAATAGAGACAGTAATTCTAGTTTTCTCTGTAAATAGAAACACAATTACAAGTTTCATATTGGAATATGGTTTTAGCTATACATAAACATGCTTACGATTTCCATATTGTGTAGGCATTGTTGTCCACAAAACAATTATTCAATACATGGTCCTCAAATCCAACTAGGGAATAATATATATCATATGACTCAAAATATTGTATTCAAAGTTTCATAGTAGAGGTGGTATCAAAATACACCATTGAAATAAATTCAAAGAAAATACCAAACTCAAGCACTAGTGAACTTGGTGATGGCCTTGGTGCCCTCTCAGATGACGTGCTTTGTGAGATCCCTTAGAAGAGTAAGTCTTACAACGCTCTGAATCTCTTGAGAAGTAATGGTTGGCTTCTTGTAGTACTGAGCAAGCTTCGCCAATTTCTCAAAGATATCATTGATGAAGTTGTTCATGATTCCCAAGGCCTTTCTAGAAATATCAATATCAGGGTGGACCTGCTTGACAACCTTGAAGATATAGATCTTGTAGGTATCCACTCTCTTCTTATGCCTCCCTTATTGTCTCCACCTTCCTTGGGGATCTTTTCTCGACCTTGGGAGTGAGCTTCTTCTCTACAAGAGCTTTCTCAGCAACATGCTTCTTCTCTATTGCCTTGGGTGCCATATAGGCTTCTTCTCTATTACCTTGGGTGCCATTGCTGGATTTCGAAATGAAAAAGGAAAAAACTCCTACCTCTACAAGAAAGTCTAGTTGCAAGAGAGGCGCTCTACAACCAAGTATGGAGAGAAGTTTTCATGTGATGTGATGTTATATTTTAAAGATTTCAAAAATTTAAAGTATGCTCAATTAAAATCTCAATTACTATCACTGTTACTTCTATTACTTTAATATTTACTATTTACTTTAGTATATTTACTATTACTACCAGGATAGATCTATCTTAAACCCGGAACTATCAAGTGCCTAGAGATAAAATCTCTAGAGGTGCAAACCTTTAACCTTTTCTCAAGTTTTGCACCTAGAGAGATTTGACCTCTCTCAGTGGTGCTTGATAGATTCGGGGTTAAGATGGATCTATGATGGTGGAAGAAAATTCAAGATGAAGAATTAGTGGTGTTGGCTTGTATATTTATGTTAAGAGACTTGTGTTCTACTATTTTCCCTCTCTTGTAGACAATTCACTCTCTAATATCCAAAATACCACATGAACATTTGTAGAGTGGAGCACCCGCGCAAATCAAGACTTCAAAGACCCGTCAGGTTCCCAATTGAATCTCGTAGCAACATCATTTTTTGACAACTCTTTAAGCCAATGTGTTTCAAGGAATGCATATAATAGAATTCATTTGGCAAAGTTTCAAGCTAACTCTCATTTACAACAATTTTTTCGAGGTGCTTGAGCTTCCCAATGGACTTTGGAACATTTGAAAGTGGAGCACCAGTATACAATTCCCTCAACTGTAAAAGTGCCTTTCATGTTCACACTATTAATGTCAAATTTTGGCATTGTGGTACATGAAGACATTTCTTGAATGCAAGCAATTTTTACAATTTGAAGAAAAACCAAAACAACAGATCTGTAAATAAATAAGATGACCATCGGAGATTCATGTTTTTAGAGTTTTTTCAATTTTTTCCCCTTTATATAACACTCTTAAATTCTTTATTGGAATCTAGGAAGATAAGGAGGAATTTGGACATTTATTCCAGTGGAGATATATTAGTTCTGGCAACTTCCCAATGCTGAATAGACATTCAACAAAACAACCTTGAGCCCTAAGCAACCACAACTTGCTCATATTACTTAATAAAGGATTTCTACTGCCAGCAAGCTCTGCAAGGTTTTTGAAAGATAGCTCAAATTCATTTCTGTGAACCATGCTAATTCCACGCACTTGAATTGTTCACTTGAAGCTGTTAGAAACAAGATTCGGTCTTGCAAAGTTTTAAGAAAAACTTGACATACACAATTTTGATAAGGCAATGTTATTTTGAAAGTTGTTCAAACAATTGCAGGAAATAAGGTGGGTGCCTCTAGGAAGCCTAGGGTAGATGGAGTAGAATTGATGGATGCCAATGGTCGGTCTTATCAAGATTTTCTCAAAGAACAATCACGTTCCAACGAGGTAATCATCTCGACAAGTGGGAGGATAAGATGACGATGGATACTAGACTAATCAATGAATAGGATGACAAGGGATACGAGACTGATAAGATTGGATATGAGGTGGTGGTGGTGCTAGACAATTGTTGAACATTGGTTTTGAAGGACGACACAGGTGACAAGGATGATTGTTTTGAAAAACCTATCAACCAGTTGAAGCTATCCCTAAGATATCCCTTCGACATAAAGATATGCCTTGGGCATAATTAAAATTATGCTCAAGTTATATTTATCTATGTTTGCCCAAATTACATTTTCTAATGTTTTTTTTTTTTT